>UELX01001050.1:0-52513 GCA_900480035.1 Eupelmus urozonus
CCGAAGCGTTAGACCATATGGCTGCGGCTTTGATCATATTTTAGCACCTAAAAACATATCCCAAAGTTTCATTAAGAACTGAGACCCGAAGGTGTGACACTCTCCTGGTTAGAGTATTTACAAAGGCACTGTCATTTAATTTTTTCATCTTCATTTTTTTTTCAAGTTAATTTTATATAAAAATGTTAAAGCTTTGACATTAGCCAGTATTGAAAATCGACAAAAGTTGATCGTAATAATGATTGGCAACTATGAGGCTTCAACATCACGTTAATTATTTTCATTTGAAAAAAGAAAGTTCAAAAGTTATAAGTTTTGAATTTGAGAGATCTGACGTAATGTATAAGTACCAGAGAGCTTAAAATCTAAGCATGTGAATATAAATCAAATGGTGATAATGCATGTGCATATATAACGTGAGTGCAATTAAGGTGTATAATACAAATATACATATATGCAAAGAGAAAGTAGGTCTCGTCGATGAGTAATGAATAAATTTATATGTATATGTAGGTATAGTCAAGTTCGTGTACCCGTGATCATTCGCGAACTGTCTAAAAGCGGCGGGCGCTTCTCGTCGTCCAGCTCTGGCTGTTTGTCCGAGTCGAGCTGGAGCGACCAGAGCCGCTGGGTCGAGCTGTCGTCCTCCCTCAAGGAGAATCCTTGGACGGGATCGTAGAGACTAGAGAAGAGCTGCTTGAGCGTGGGCCCAGCGGCGCTCGGCTGGCCGATGCTCATGACTAGCTGGACCGACTTGAGATTCGTGAACGGGCCGTTCTGCAGGAGCGCTCTCGGATGCTGATTTATCGCGACGGGCGGCAGGTGCACGGTTATCTTGGTCGTCCGACTCACGACGCTGCTCTCGTCGTCGCTGTTCAGCGGGCTCAGGCTGCGATTCGAGGCGGCGAATTGCAGCCGAATCCCCCGGCTCCAGTTCTTCCTGCGCCCTCCTGCAATAACCGACGCTTTCGTTTTCGTTTTCCTTTTCCTTTTCGTTTTCGTCTTTCCTCATCGCTCACGGCTACTTATACAGCATACATTTGCGCTTCAACGCAATTATCCTTCCAGGGGACTACTTCGGATTTATGGATTTACACTACTCATGCAGACTGTTATATTTTAGGCGCACCAACGCGAGGGATATATATGTCAACAGCGCAAATCATTGCCGATCGTTTTCAGGCTTACGACGCTTGATTATCATTGCGCTGGCTGGTGTTATATTACTTATGGTTCATGTCTGTTTGCTTGACAATTTATTAGGACGAGAAGCCTTAGTATATGAATCGTTTTAGTATTAGTGTTGCACAATCCTTTTTAGTCACGCATTAAGAAAAGAGACACTACATCTTAACGTATACAAAATCATTCATCACACTTTTGAATGGCAGTTTCTCCTCAAATACATTAATTGTTTTAATCTAGTACAACGATACATTTTATATATTGCAAATGGCATTAGTGCTGCGGATTTTCAATGCAATGATGCTGATTAATGTTGAAAATTTGTTAAATGAATAATTTTTGCGGTCCGTCTGGCAACTAACGTAGCATATAGTGTCAAAATGGTCAGTCAACAAATGAAACGACTATATCTTTTAATTATTCAAAACATTCAAGCTTAACTTTGAATTTTTATCAATATATCAGTTGATATCTACTTAAGCGTTTGCTGCCAAGACGAAAGAAATGTTAAAATAAAGCTTAATTTATAAAAATCTACCTTCGCTTATTTTCGGTACTGCCCGATTCTCGTCGTTAAGGAAATTCACAGTCGTCGTATGGGTTCCTCTGTTTTTGTTATTGTGTTCGACTATTTTCTCCAGATTCGAGTCTCCGTAAGAGTCCTTGATCGTACACAGCTCCTTGCCCGCAGTCTCATCCTCTCTGACTTTTTCCGCCGAGTCCCATCTGTCTCTCTTGAACTCGGCAACGCCCGAGTTATACTTTTTATGGTTCTCCTCGACCATTAGATTATCAGTCAGTTCTGCAGTCTTTTTCGCCTCGTGCAACGGCAGTTTGCCTCCCCCGAATATGTACTTCTCGTACGAAGTGTCGCCAAAGTGCACCAGAGGCATGTTGCTTTTCTGTTGATCATAGAAAATGTCATATATATCAATTAAGCCAACAATACACTCTTTATAATTGAGTACTACTGCAGTCTTACCTGAGTATTATTATTAGCCGCAGCTCCAAGACTGTTGTTCCTCCGGCGCCTCCTGAACTTATTAGTCGGCGGCGGCTTCCCGTCAGTCTCCACAATATTGACCTTCCCAGAATCAGGCGCAAAGTGAATCTCCGTCTTACAAAACTCGACCTTCTTCACCGGCTTCAGCCCATTAAGCAAGGGCGTCGTCGTCGTCGTCGAGGTTGAATCCTCCTTTGTCGTCGAGTCTGCCAGCATGGCGTAGTGTCCGTTCTCCTTGCTGAGGGAGTCGATCTGCGGCTCCGCGTCCTTTTCGAGTTTAATGGCGGTGACGTTGATGCAGCGCGGCTCGCTGCTCTCGCCCGTCGGCGACGCGGCGTTCCTTAAATGTACGACAGTCTTATTGTTGGCCTTGCGCGTAGTCGTGACTGCGGACTCGGCTCGGCTGGCGCGCGGCAGTACCGGCGACGAGACCTGCACCGTTTGACTATTTTGCGCTGCAAGGAAAAGAGGACGCTCATTATTTGCGAGCTAGGCTTTTCTAATTTCTGGAAAATAGCGAAACTTTGGCTAATTTCAGGTGAAAACAGCTGCTAGCTTCTATCTTGGCTACTGCATATAGTAATTAAAAAGGAATGGAAATCGTGAGAAGAGTTGGATACAGACGTAAGAAGATAATTTTTCTTTAAAAAGTCAAAATTTTTTCTAGATACAAATATATAATAAATCAATATATATAAATTTTCCTCACCGTTATCCTGAAGCGTAACCTTGGCAAGCTGACTAAACTTGGAGGGATGCTTGGGATCATTTTTAACAAAGTCATTGTCGGCGATCGAGGTGAAGGACTTGGTACTAATAAAATTCCTCTTGGTCCCGGGCTTCTCTTCCAGGCCCTCCTCGAATCTCCGCGCCCTTTCCGCTATGAAGTCGTTCCTGCTTCTCCTTAATTTATTGCTGTCCTCGTTACTCGCGTTCTCGGCGCTCTGTATCTGCAGCGACCTGCGCGTCCTGCAATCCCTGGCAAAGCCGTCCTCCGTTTTGGGCAGGCTGGTCAGGTCCTCGCTCGAGTTGCTGCGCCGATCGGCTATCGAGCTGCTCGACAGTCGCTCGCTGAGCTCGAGCTCGAGGAACTGGCTGGGCGAGCTCTCTAGGAGAGGCGAGGGACTGCGCGCAGCGTCGGAGCCGATGCCGGAGCCGTGCAGCGACCAGAGCTTGTTGTGCTGGTTGATCGCCTCGTTGTGCAGCTTGCGGCAGAGGCAGGACAGCTGGTCCAGGTCGGACTCGGTGTCCAGGCTCGAGCGCCACAGGTTCAGTCTGGGAGGGAAGATGCCGTTTGAGTCGCCGTTCATCGCTTCCTCCACGTATTGAGTATTCTGCTGATTGGAATTTTGGTTTAGGATATTTTTGTTTACCTGAAGGGCTATTCTTGCATGCCGGACTGACTTTGATAAATTTAAAAATAATTTTATTTTTAATCTTGGCTATCAAATGGTTTCTAATGTTCAAGTTTTGTAATGTAAAGATTAAAAATAATATTTTTGTTTTCAAAGTCAGAACGATCTGCGGTAGACACTTTGCACAATTTATACGCAAGCTACTAACATTCGGTTTAGAAGTTATGGGAATATTGAAACCACAATCAGTCGCCTTGGAGGACGACCATTGCGAGGCTCTGACTACTTGGAAGGATCGTCCGCTGTTGGCCTGGCTCTGGAATATCTCGACCTGCCGTCGTGCCTTCTGAACCAGACTGCCGTCCGCCGAGTTCCGCTCCCTCGAGTCGATTACCTGCACGCAAATTGCGTCAAGAGAGCACATGAATATTTAGTTTTGACCTTAGAATAGAAGAATCATTTGTATTCAAAAATTTTCAATGAAGATTCACAGCCACACCTCGGCTGGAAACATTTTAGTCTTAACGACGCAATTAATTTACGCAAAACATTTATTGCCGCTGACGAAAGATTTATACTATCGCGCTTCTTTGAAAATTAATGAGAATACAGACGTCGCGTTAGCAAAGACAGCTGATTTATTCCCGCGTGAAAAACAAACTGCAATTGCATCCATCGCGAAGAAGAATTTTTCAATTTCACAAACGACAATAAACGAAAAAGAAAAATTGCTCAAGAAGGAAGGAAAGCGAGTATTTTCGCAAATGGGCCCCCCGTCGAAGCTGACGACACCTCGGCGCGCGCATGCAAAAACCGGCGGCAGCAAAAGAGCCGGGCTGCAATGCCCGCGCGCTGCAATTTCCCTCTTCTTAGCTCTCGCGACGTGTAACGCCTCTTTCGCGCGCTTGCGCGCGTTTCCCCCAATTAGTCGCGCGCTCGCTCGCCACGTAATAATACGCGAATTATTGCACAACCGTTGCGTTTTCCGCGCTCTCGCGCTCGCACGCGCCTTGTGCCAGCGACGACGACTATTCGCCAGATAAGGAATCGCTTGGCTGCTGCTGCTGCGCTGCAGCTCATTGCGATTCCGCCCGGGAGCTTTTCTCCCGCTCGCGCGCTACATACGGCGATGCGCGCGCGCGCGCGCGCTGGAGAGAGAGGGCAGATGAAAAATGGAGATGAGAGAAGTTATGGAGCACCTGCGTTTCTGACGTGAGCCGGATTTGGATTTTTTAACGCTGATGAGAGATTTGTCATTGCATGTACTTAATTTTTAAAAAGATTTTTTTTTAATTCATTATCTAGTAAGTACATTTAAAATCTGTTAGCGATCAAATTAAATCTAGACTTTTTATTGCATGGAAAAATATAAATAATACGTACGTATTTATCATAGAAATCCATATTTTAATGATGCGGTTTTCCCTTTAAATTTCAGACTCGATAAATTTCTAGGCAGTTCCGTAGTTTCCTCGCGCTTTCGAATCGTTCTTCAAACATTTTCACGTATTTAGCGCGTTCTTCTTCTCGGAGGCGCACAAAAAGAGTAGAATGCCAGCGCCGGTAGACAACAAAGCTACGTCACGTGATTCGCGGGTGAAAAAAGGAGGCAATAAAAAGGTCGATGACTACGCAGCTCGGCGCTCTTTACGCATAACGCAACGTTTTTGCTGAAAAATTCTCCTTTAGTTCTGCACGCTCGTCGCGCTCGCATGCGAGGATTAACAACCGTGCCGCGAACCAGCAAAAAAGCCTCGATATGATTTAGCTTTTTATCGCTCCACGAGTGAAATTTATAATATTCCTAGCGCGTAGTTGTTTCGTGTTTTATAACGGTTCTACGTGTTAATAATTGTTGAAAAGTGGCTAGAATGTTTCAGAAGCCTACTTTTTATATGTCTCACGTATGAATTCACAATGTGCGAACGCGACGAGCAATTATCACTGCGTCACATTGTATTGACACTCCGAATTCACTGCAGCAAGCTACTTTATTTCTCCTCCGTAAAAATTTATCTCGACAGCAAAATAATAAGTCGTTAAAGATGAAAAAACACAGATAATCATGAATCTCTCTTCCCTTAACTTATCCCATGACAAATCAGTCTCGCGCTAGTTCCGACGCGCGGCGAAACTCCATTTCTCCGGTAGATCGAGCGAGATAACGCGCATCCGCGACATTAGGCGCACTACTGAGGCTGGCGCGCTCGGCTCGGCAAGCCGCGAGAAAAAAAGGATAGCTGCACTCGCGAACCACGCAAAATCGCTCTCTCACGCACACATCGCCGATGCAGCTGCCCGTAGGTGTACTAACGCGCTCGCAGAGTCTGCAGCGCGCAGTGCCGTCGCTACGCTACTGTCACACCCGTATACGCGCGCACCTAGCGCCGATGACGTCTACACAGCTTCGAGCCGAGGATGGAGGAGGTAAAAATGGGAATAAAAGTTACTTAGATGAGCAAGGATGCTATTTAGGATTTCCGGCCGCAATGCTCCCAGCTGCCTAGGCTGAGTCTGGCGGGAGGATGGCTTAGCTGAATGAATGGGATAATTGATGATGTTGGAAAATGACGTAGCGAGCTTCATTAAAGACTGCCGGGAAGAATATGAAAACTTGATGGATTTGCTGGCGTGTTTGTTTTCTTTTTTTTCTTTTTGGTATTTGGGTAACGATGTTTTTCAATGCTATTTAAAATTATTTAATTGTTATGTATATCCGGCTTCTTTTTCAAAATGTAATATATGTAATTTAATATGTAGTTTCAATTTACAGCAAATGACATATGCGGAAGAACATAAAAGTAAAGTCATTAAAACGTACTAAAAATAAGGTCATTTTGGAATTGATGAAAAGCTTGCGATAACCGGCAAGTTTGACCTTTTTTCAGTACCTCTGCAGCAGACAAAATGAACCGATCTCAAATCTTATCAGCGACATCGAAATTCGATCAATCATAGCTATCAAAAAAGGGGGTCATCGGTACCGCTATAGGAGGAAAATAGAGTAAAAGAATAAAAGTTTTGGCTGCATTAGTCACCTTGCCGTAAGACTGCCTGGCGTCGTCTGTGTCTGCGCGCCAGCGTCCGGTCTCGACTCGGGCGCGCTCCAGCATGCCGGTGATGCGGTCGACCCGCGACCACTCGCGCACGTCCTCGTTGCGAAAGGGGCCCCCCTCCTCCCCGTAGCCGTTGCCGCCGCCCGGCGACAGCACCAGCTCCATCTTGGTCGCCATTCCCAGCTCTTTCTCTCTCTCCCTCCTCGCCTCGATCTCCGCAATCGCAAGCGCTCTCGATCCTCTTCGGAAAGCGCGTGGGCGCCCGCAGCGCAGACTCACCTCGATGCGCCCATTTCTCCTCCTCCACCTCCTCCTTCCGGCCTTATCTGCAAAAGACATGTGTGGATAAGTTTGTTAGAGAGTAGGGAGAATTTTGGGATATGGCTTTCTTTTTTTTACAAGGATGAATTTTGGTGCGGATGCTACGCCTACGCGGTTAAACGAACGACTGGTTTTTGATTTTCTGTAATCTGAGGTATTTTTTATTTTTTTTGTTGTAAGGAAAAAAGTTAGCGAGTCTTAAGTTTTTAACAAAATTGGTCAATTTAGAGGGTAGAGAAGTCATTGCCTTGACAAATAATGAGCATGTTATAATGGTGGGCAATTACTTGCACGTGTAATAACGAGCAGAATGCATGCTTTTTAAACAAAATAAAAGCTTCGAAACTTTGTTTTTCTAATTGTTTTCCTGCATTTACGCCTCTACAAATAAAGGAATGATTGCCGATGTTTTCTCGAACGATAATTTGTTTGCCTAGAATTTTTCAGACGGTATATCGCAACTCAATTCAAATAAATTATTCTCCTGCCGTGAGAATCTGGTTGTACGACAGCGTTTTACAGAAAAGAAGTTTTGTCCGCAAAGTATTGATGCAACGCTCGTCGCGCGGCAATTCAGCTGTTACTGCACTTTTTCTTCGTTGCTTTGCTCGATTACACATGGAATAAGAGAGATTGCGCGTCTGGAGTTACGCGGCGAGCTGTTGCATCAGTCAGCGAAGAAAATGCACTTTTGTTGCATTTTTCTTGTTCTCCTAGAAAATTGATCATTCCGATTCTTATGAAGAGCGCATCGGTCGCATATTTATGTCTATTGCTTTCAGATAACATGTTTAAGTTTATTAGACGAGAGAAAAAAGTGACTCGAATAATCAGCGCGAATTCAACATTTATATTTATAAGTTGAATTAATTATTTATGATAATGATTTTCATAAGCAATAAAGACTGCTTGATGGATGGAAAAATAAACGATCGCGATAATAATTGAAATAAGGATCTGGCTTTCGTGCGCCGCCGCGATATTCTCATTACCTTTCGTATCACGATGTTCGTTCGTGCATAATAAATTCAATTGCACGTTATGAACAAGTGTTGTGCGGTACTCGATCAAAATAATGAAGATGAGGAATGAAAAAGGAAGACGACCAAGAGAGCGCTGCGATTAATATGGCCGAGAAAAATTAGCATTTTTCCGCTTCATTAATTGCGTACTTAATTCAGCCTTTCTCTCCATTGTAATAGTATTTAAATGTTGCTTTTATTAACGATTAAAGCTGTTATTAATTATTAGTGTCTTGTACATTCAAGTAAGTTTCGTCCCACCACACTCGACTTGATCTACTTAATTTCATAGATTACCCTAAAAACGTAACGACAGCAGCTTTGTCTCCAGGACAAGTTCATCTTGAGAAAAAAAGGAAAAGTTCGATTACTATCCTGTGAGAAAAAGCAACTTTTTGAAAAGAAAAAAAAATCGAAAGAGACAAATAAAAAGAAAGCGACGCGAAGTTGTCGGGTCGCCTTGAAAAATCCCTTCGCGGAGATAGGGAGAGAGAAAGAGAGAGAGAAAGAGAGAAAGATACGGCCGGAACGGATGAACAACGCAGTACGAGTGGGTGGACTTAAAGCTGCTCTCCTCGGCAGGCCCAGCGTCAAGGCCAAGAAAGGAGCCCGCTTCGCTTGTGCGCGCGTATCGATCACACATCTCTCTCTCGCGCGCATCTCACGCTGCGCCGCGCTTTTGTCTGCCGGATTTTAATTGCTTTTCTCGTCTCCCGGCGCGCTCGGCCCTTTCTGTAATTTGAAATTTATGAAAATTGCCTCGCGGCTTGACCGACCGTACATATGTCGCTTTCGACTTCACGACTGGCTCTGAAGTTCATGCTGGGATTTGAGCAGTCAAGGATGTCGCTGGCGTGGATTTTAAAGGAAGGACTAACTTTCGCAAGTTTTATCTGAGATAGAGGTTTTAAGACCGCAAGTTTGAGTGCACTCGTGACTGACCTGTTTTACCCGTGATCATTGTAACAAATCGTTTTTTCATCATTTCATTTATAAAAATTATATTTTTTTACCTTATAAAGTTTGATTAATATTTTTATACCAACGTAAACAGCGCCAAATTTATACCTTAAAAAGACTTAAGCATCGCCCGAAATAACACTAGAACCATTAATTATAATAATTTCAAGAGCAAAAAAGATTGCCACAATAAAATTCAACCGCCCATAAAAGTACAAAAGCATGAAATTATTGAAAAAAAAAAATTATTCATGAATATCCGGTAAAAGTTAGAACTTTAAAACGTATTCATAGGCGCCGCTACAAGCACCGGCGAACATTAACATTCAAACGTTCCCATTCAAAGGAAAACAAAGTACATTGAGGCAGTCGGATATCCCTTATAGAGAACTCAGCGAGCGAAGAGCACCTGAAAACTACCGGCGCTTCCGACGGCCCATTAACTCGCGACTACTTGGCGTAATTAAAATATCTCCAGCGGTGCGGCAAAAAGTAATGGTGCGCCTAATCCGCAAGCAGCAGCTCTCCCGTTCGACTCGAAAACAATATGTACAACGAGTCATTGTCCGCGGCGCATAATGGGAGGAGGACGAAAAAAAAAAAAAAAAATTGAAAGAGGGGGCAATCTCCTCGCGCCTTCCACTTTCATGTTTACCGCGAGTGAAAAGTTTCCCATAACGCGAGATTTCTACACTACTAAGTGTGTACGCGCAAAAAGCTAACGTGGAAGTGTATTTATACAGATGGATATCTCGCCGCTGGATTGTATAACGCGCCGCGGCGTTGGAGGCCAGGGTCATTGTTCGCCGAAGCGTCGAGAGTTCTTCTTTTCTTTTTCCTCCAGCTCTCTACGTTTCTAGGAATGAAAATCCGCGCCGCTCGAGATCTAGGTAAATCTCTTTCGCTTTTATTCGAGAGAAAATATCGCTAACGGGCCGCTCGTAAAACAAATAATTGCAGAGCAAGCTCCGTAAGTGCGTACAGAGAGAGAGAGAGAGAGAGTCTATAGGTGTACGGTAGCGCAAACGGCTTTTGAAAAGGCGGGAGAATCCGCGAACGTGTTTATGAAAATGTCGTTTGCTTTACATAATCCCATCTCAAAGAGTCATAAATCAGCTCTCAGCGAAACCTACACCGGCGGCCCCTGCAGCAATGATCGCGCCGGGCAAACGGCCTGCTGCTGCTGCTGCTGCGGCGCGAGCGACAAGACGAATCAACCATTCGTTTTCGCATTAGCGGCGCACGGTAGCAAACCGCTTCGCGCCGTTATAAATCCCGCGCTCGCATAAATGGAGCAGCAAGCGATGCCGCGGAAAACCCGTTACAACCACTGCCGCGCAGCGTCGTTTGTCTTCCTGGGCTCGGTCTTTTTTTTTTTTTTTTGGTTTGCTGCCTCCATGCCGTGTTTGTATTTAGCGCCAAGAGATGCTCGCTCGAACGGTTCGTGAGAGAATCTTTGCGGGAACGGACGGTTGACTTTCTATTTTTGCGCGGACTGCGGGGGTGGAGGATTGGAAAGAGATTTCAGAGCTGGACTCGCTTGAGAAGAAGCGAGTTTTATTGCTTTTGGAACTGGTTGGGAAGAGAGCGAGAGCTGGATTGGGAAGATCGTTTGGGTGGGATTGGCCTTTTCTTTTTATCTCTGATTTATCGAGAAAGAGCTTTATTTTACAATCAGCTGTAATGAATGATACTTTATGTAAATGAATATTTCAAATGTTCTTAAAGTAGGCAAAGAAATTTTAATTATTTTTAGTGGAATTCGAGTTTTTAGTTCAGTTTCCTTCCTCATATTTTTTGAATGATTTTATATTAGGTGTCTATACCTATGGATCGATGACATCAGAAATCATATTTTATGTTGTTCATGAATCGATAATTCTCATTATAAGAAAAGTCAGCAAAGAAACGAGTTATTTTTAGCGATGATTATAAGCGTTTGAAAAATCACAATATTGAAGCCTTAAAATTGCTGATTACACTTTATCATACAATTTACCTATATTATATACATATTAATTACATTTTATTATTATATTGTAACTGATGCTAAAAAGTTTTAATGAAAAAAAGAATCTTTTTTAGTTTAAGAATATGCTACTTGTCTTGCCTGAGCCTTACCGATACTACTGATTGCGAACATATTCTTTTATTATGTAATAACAGTTATGTAAATCAACCCTCCGTAATAAATCATTTTTAAATATTTACGTTTGGCTTTATTCAATCATACATGAGAAGCATTAAAATCTTTTACTAAAAGAATTGAGAATGTTTGAGCAAGTCGAGTAAATATTTTCTCAAATTACTGCAAGCGTAATTATCATTCAAATTAACGTTTTCTGACATAATGATATATTTACGAAACTTAGCGCTACGTAGCTACTTCAAGCAAAGGATTATCTTAGACAAATAATTATCAAAGCGAGCACTAGCTTTTGTGTACGTTTCAAAATTCTAATTAGCATAATGCATCGATGTAGCTCCAAAATTTTAAATGTTTTTGCAAGTTGCTTGCCGCAATCATGAAGCATATAACAAGGGGGTATTGTATTTACATAGCCGCGGTCAGCCATTAATCAAGCGGCAATCAAGCAGCCGTGTCTTATTTTGTTTAGAGTTTCAACGGTATAGATCATTGTTATCGATAAATTTCATTTTCAAAGAAACGCGCGCCCCCGCATTTTTGCGCGTTTATATCCTGTGTTAGACTGCAAATTTATAACTTCATACGTTGTCGGGCCGCCCACGTCGGAATTGTGCTAATTTGAATAATGACTCGGACTTTAAAAATCTATTATCGTAAAAGCAGACAGTGTGTGCGTAATTCCTTTAATGCAGCGCCTCTGAATCGACTGTCAGACGACGTTGAATTATAAAATAATTTTTCTTTCGTCTTGAAGAAGAAAAGCCTACGCTTGCTTTATTGCGAGTAATTTATCGTAATTATGCAACATTTTTTTCTGTAATACTAAAACAAATGAAGTCACTTTAGAATGACTTTAAGAATTACAATAGCACATATGGATGTACTATTTATTATAATGTTCTTTTTTACTTAATCAATAAAACATTAATGCAAATAGAATTTTCTTCAATATTTAATCATGTGAAAATTTAAGTCGTTCGCCTTTATTCGAGTTTACGATCGAGTCCCGGCCGGCCGGCGCAGAAATTCTCATGACAACAGACTGCAGAAAGAAAGCCTCGCTGTCCTTTTAACCAAGAGAGCTGGAGAAAGAGTGAGCCATGCAAGAGAGGAAGCGTGTAACGAGCGAGCGCGTACTTTACGAAATCAGGAGCGGAAAAAAGGGCCGAATCGAGCAATTACGACATACGCGCCGCTGCACCGATATATACCCGAGCGAGTATGTGTGCGTGTCTGTATCTATGTCTGCACACCGGAAAGTCCCACGCGCGTTCCACGGTTTTTTAGGCGTGCGATCGGGAAAGTCTCGGCAGCGAGCTCTATCAAGATAGTTCGGGCTTATTAACGTACGCTCGGCTTTATTAGTAGCGACTTTATGTTAATATACAGTGGATGCATGAAATTTTTTATTTTGAAAAATCATTTAAGTAGCTAATTAGTGTCGCGCCTGGCAAAACGATCTGAACACCTGATTAATTGAGCAATTACTAGGAATTTATTAAGCTAATGTGCTCGATTAATTACATATTAAGTTGAATTTTGAAAAATTTAAGTTTTTGCAAAATTTACGGATGTTGTTTCTAACGCGTAAATTAAATGTAATTCTATACTTTAAGATTGTACAAATTAATTCTTTTTATTTATTAGGTGATCTAGTTAATTCAAATGACGCCATCAAAATCTCGTGGACAATAGCTTTTTGTCTCAACATGCTTATGTAAATATCATACATAATCAATTTATGTCGTGTAGTGGTGGTTACAACGTTCCTTATATATTTCATATTTCAATAAATTATACGCCAATTTGTCAGTCTCATCATAATGAAGGGTAACTAGTAAACAGATTAACATTGCGTGACTCAATAAAAGTAAAATGTAAATTTCAGTGAAATATATATTTTTTAATCCATCATCTTTCTTAAAGCACTTGAAATCTTTCACCAAATCACTAATAGCTCTAACGATCCCGAAATCGATGCCGAGCATAGATTTTGAAGCAGCCGATCGCCTTCACACGGAAGACAAATGAATCTTTGAGTAACTCGCTTCCATAAAGGGCAGCAACGAAAAGCCAACCTTGGAACGCTCATTCGTCAAAGTCGTGGCGGCCGCGTCTAAAGTAGGTCCTGGAGTCGTTTAAAATTCGAACTTTCCGTACTCCCATTATTGCAGCTAATGTAGTCGATTCGCTCTAGCCCACGCGGTGAAGTCTCCGGCAAGGCCGGCCGCGGACTTCACAACATCCTGCAATCGCGCTTTCAGGCACTTTTTGCCAGCGATTCGACCAGCGAGAAATTCACTTGAGACTGCTGGGTTTTTTTTTTCGTTGTAATTCGAATGTAAATCGAAGCGTATCAAGTCGAATCGCGTTAATATTATTCGAAAGTGTATGTAGATGGGCGTTAAGAATTTGTACGAGGTTGCAATAAACTGATAAAAATAGAACTGCTATCAATTCATTATGGCACTGAGTTTTCTCAAATTTAATAAAAAATTATAAAAATGATTATTTTGAAAGAATTGTCTTTAATAGTATTCGATAAATACACTTTTTTAATTAACTAAATTATACAATCGATATAACAAAACCGAGTTTTTTTAAATAACTTTTTTCTAAAATAGATATTAATAGCCGAAAATTATTAATTTATTATGTTATTTAGTATATGTAGTAACCATAATTTTTTCTAAAAAACTCATCTGATAGTTTTATATGTATATACACCTAATTAGTCCTAAAAATAAAAAAAATCGGTATAAAAAAATAATTATAATAAATTGGACGTATACACATTCATAAACGAATGCACACGCATATCCACATGGACATTTCCTAACCAATGTATTTTGATTTTAAATACTTCAAAACATGTTTATAATGTGTTTGTGAAAGATGAAAGAATTTATGTACGATGTATCAGTTTATAAATTTTCCTATATTATTGCTTTCGTGCGGTTAGGAATTATTTTCATATTATTTGAAACATAATTTTTAAATTAATCAAAGCGTAGTAATATCTTCAATTAAATAAATTCCAAGAAGTAAATGAAAAGGAATAATAGAATATCATTAAAGATACAATTATTAGAAAAATATAGAGTTGTTTTTAAAGTAATAAATTATTTAAACATACTAAATTCTGATTCTAAAAAAATATGTATACTTGGGACATTGGAAATACTTAAAATCTTTTTAAAATTCTATTAAAAACTATTGAGATTTATCTATCATTTAGATATTTAATGCTTTAAATAGCTCTTTGAAAATAAAAGTTTATGATAAATGACTACTTAATTTCAAAATTCACGATCACAATTTACTTAATATATTTTATAATACTTATTTTCAATTTTAAGATTTTACTACGAGTAGTACATATTATCAAATTTTTATGCCAAGCCCTATATATACTCCTATCTATCTTTCGATGTAAAGAATAAAAGAAGAACGTAATAACGCAACTAATCCATATTTACGTAACGCATAATTAATTTTCTTCATCCACGAAATCGATCCGCAGCAAAATTCAAAATGTATTATTCAACCGGCATTACTCAATTATCCCCCCATCCCAACAGGTGGGATATATACGCGTAGTGAAACTGTACGCGCGGTTGAACGCACGACAAAGTATATGTTTTGCCGGGCGATTCCTACTTTGAAACACGTATGTACACACGTCCACGCACGCATGTAGCTACAACGAAAATCGCTGTACCGCCAACGACTTGCGGAGAATCGCAGAGTTACACCGAGGACGAATCTCGCCAAGTTCCGCTTTCTGAGATATACAGCTGTCTGATCTTTATCAGGGTAATGTAGCGAGCTACACGCTTTAGGAAGTTGGATAAAAAGGTTAATTGCTTTGAACCTCCTGCCTTTTTTCCTTTCTGTCCGAGGAATTTTTGACGGAAGGATCTTTCATTTCATATTCAGAATAGCTGATATCAATGGGAAACGAGTAGAAAGAATTTAACTTTGTTGTTCTTTTATTTAATGGGATAGATCGATCGATGATATAAGTAAGATATAAAGTTTAATTTTTATTGTGACATCTTATCAAGATAAGTGTGGCATTTAACGTTTCTCCCAAGATTTACGGCAAAACGTAAAATGAGAAAATATATATAAAAAGGCTCAAGCTGTCGCCTTTAGGTATATTTAAAAATTACAAAGCTAAGGAAAAGGAAAAAATATGAAAGAAGCATTTAATTTTAGTTCTCAACTCATCGGAAAAGACGTGACTCGCTTATTCCAAGCGTATTTTTTTCGCTAGATCGGTAAAAGACTCGGCTTACAAGGATAAAGCTTAGAAACAGTTCCGGATCTCTGTATAAGCGTTTTTCCCAATTCCTCAAAGAATCGAGCGCACGTGGAGATTTAATCGGATTTTTATTCAGTAGCGGTGCGAGAGCAGCTGGGAAGCACGCGCGCGTCACTTTTCTTGAATAAAGTTTGCGCAAAGCCGAGCGCGCGAATGAATGAATCACGCGGCGTGAATGAAAAGGAACGGTGATCGCGAGAGGCGGCCTTTTTTTCGTCGAGCTACCGTCGAGAGCGTTAGATGGCTCGTCAAGGTGAAGCGTGAGCGAAGTTGACACCTGGCAAGCGCACCAGCTTTTCAGATAAAGAATCCTAAATACACAAAGCCGTTTGGCTTTTCTACATCTGCCGCTGGACCAATACGAATCGAATGTCAAAAAGTAAAAGGTTCCCAGTGGATTCAAGGAGAAATAAAAGTTGACATATATAGATGATTGGGATTATCCGATATTTTAATTCAAATTATTTGGCTTCTTGTGAAATTTCAAGATGTAAGTTTTTTGGCAATTTAGAGGGGCAAATAATGAACGTGAGACTTAAAATTGTTATTTTCCATAGATGTAGTTGAATAAAATATAATTATTGCAATAATCTATTTTAGTAAAAGAATGATTTATCCGGGTATAGAAGAAAGCGTGCTGTCGAAAATGTACATTCGTTTCTATTTCACATCTAGCAATCAAGTGGTAAGAGAACCGGCACGACAGAACAGCATGTACCGTTAGCACTGATTAGACCTAATTAGATCCGCGAGCCATTGTACCCGGGCACATTTTTACCGAACTTTTCTCGCAACTTTCCAACTCATATATAGGTGAAAGGGCGAATTTCACGTGTAGCGCATGGCTAGAGTCAAATTTATGTGTACCACCGCGTGTGCGCGCAGGCTGCTCTCAGCTCTCGACACAATGCCCTGATAATAAAGCTTGCACTTTCAGGGTGAGTCATGCCCGCATGTGGCCCTGGGCAACATTGTTTCGTTTTTGCTTCCTACGGCTAGCGAAACCTTTCTTCTCAATTATGCAAGTTGGCTGCTTTGTCTATAGATCGATCGAGCCGATGCAGCCGCAAAAACGGCTTATGTACATTTAATTGGAAATTTTGGGACTGGTAGTATCCATAAGCGCTGGAGTGGTATACTTGATTGGAGTTTTGAAACGTTATTTTATGAATGCTTTACGGGATAATTTCAAGGATTTCAGTGTAACATTTCGCAAGCCGTTGATCTCACACGTGTGGACAGAGGCTTGACATGTTTTACATTAATGAAGCTGACGATTATTCAGCAATTACCAGCGAGCGCAATTATCGGGACGTAAAATGAAATCGGCGAAAATTACAGGACTCGATATATATAAAAAGCAGTGAAGCAAGCAGCGCGAGATTTAATTAGTTTCCAGCGAAAAGTCAAGCAGTCGAAGAAAATAAAGCGCCTTCTCCATCCTTACCGGCTATTCAGCTTGTCTGGATCCTCTCCCGCTTCCGCTCGCGGCTCACCGTTCCTCCGCCCACGCAAACAACAAATACATCTACACACTTCACAGGTCCCTACTCGATAAAAAAAAAAAAAAAAAAAAAAAACTAAAAACTACACGTCTCCAAAAGGCAGAAGAAAGCAAAGCAGCATCCTCTCGTCATCCCTTGTAGCAGCTAGCAGCAGCCGCACGAGGGTCAGGTCTTAGACGGCTGCGAAGGTGAAGAGCAGCAGCTCGGTGTCCTCGCGGTCAACCCTCGGTGAGCGAGCGTTGGAGTGTATATAGGTGTGTGCGGAGATAGACGCGGGGAGAGCGCACGCGGGCGAGAGAAAGAGAGAAGGAGCCGTATATGGCTCGGCTTGAGCTCTCGGAACGTTGAAAGTCTGGGTCAGTGCACGGACGCGGAGCGAATTTCACGGATTGTCTCTGGCGCGCGACGCCGCGAAATGACTCTAGCCGCGCAGCGAGAGAGAGAGCGAGAGCTAGCGAGGAGAGGAGCGAGCTAGCATAAGGAAGAGGTGGGAGCGCGCGCTCGCACGCATTCTCCAGACAGAAAGAGAGCCGAGAGAGGGAGAGGGATCGACGATCGTTTTCCTGCGTCCGGATCCTTTGCGCGCGCGCGCGCGCTCGCACGCAGCTGCTCAGCGCAACACCGAGCGCCCGTAAAGGGAGGAAAGAATGCGCTCGCAGCGGGATGAGACGATACGACGATGCATGGCTAATGCCCGCAGCGCGCTCAGAGCTTGCGTTCTTCGAGATATAGCTATAAGACGTCTGGGGGCTGAATCATGCGGAATGCTGGAGCTCGCTGGGCTCATTGTCTGATGGGCTGACACCGTTTGCTTGGATACGTCGATGCTTGCGCTTTCGTTCTTTAATAAATAAGATATTTTAGATAAATTACACTTTTTTTATGGATAATATATCACTTATGCTGCAGTATGAATAATACACGGCCATAAACAAACAAGAAAACTATGCGAATACTTTAGAAAACAAAGAAAAAATATGACATAATAAAGTGGTTTGTAATATAGAAAGTCAAAGTAAAAAAAAGAATCTATAAAAGAACGTTCCGCTATGCATACTTGGAATGCCTAGAAAAATCAAGGAATTTTCCAATACAAGAAAGTGACATCTCTATCGGACACTGCAAGGTTGTCCGCGCTTGGCAAACATTCTTCGGGTTCACTGCTTTGCAAATTAAATGAGCAACTTTGTTTTGCTTCTCGAATTTAACGCTCTTCTCCTTCGAATCCTTCGAAAGCATTTGCCTAAAAAACATTTATTTGACCAAGAAAGATTTAATAATTTAAGAGGAAAAAATCAGATAAACTTTTTTAGTGTTTTCATCATTTTTAAATATGAACATGTATAAAAAAGTGTAAAAGAATCATTAAACCTGCAGGTCATTTATCACAAAAAAAAATTAAGAAAGTGAAACTCTCTACTTATTATTAATTGCTCTGTTCTCACTCAATCGGTCCAAGTAAAAAGTCATTCTTTTACAATGGACGTTTCACTCGATATCGAATCGCATAGAGTGACCGTATTTTTGTGATTAATAAAATAGCGTGTTACTTCATTCTCAGTAAATTTATAGAACTGAAAGTGATATTTGAACGTAAATAACATCGTGCATAAATATTCTACGAGACATTAAAAAATAAATAAAATAAAAGCAGTGGAAAGTGAAAGTTTAAGACTGCAAGTTGTAAACTTGATTTGCTCTCAAATTTCATGCAGTTCGAGACTCAAGAAAAAGTCATGCATACGGCGAAAAATAAAAGTTATTTTCTTACATTGTGGATAATTTTATAAACTTATTTCATTAGTTAAATGAATTCTTTTATATTATATTCATAAAAAAATTACGAAAAAAAAAACGAGTCACAAAATATATAAATAGTTTTAAGGTTGTAAATATTTATAGATAAATAAGACTATTTTTTTTTAAATTGACGTTTTAATTTTTAAAACTTTGACCGAGGTCGCAGAAAACTAGTTGAAATCTAATATTTATTTAAGCATTAAATACCATGATATAGTTATAGCCATAGCTTGAATATGTACTCTTTTTTTTGCTACAAACTGGTAAAATATATGAGTTGGTCTAAAAGCTTTGGAAATGTATTAATCATGCACTGATTTTTTTACGGTTTTCATTATTAATAATGACAAAAATATATTGAAAAATAACCATTACCATTTACATCAACAAATATTAGTAATTTATGAAATTATTTTTATTATAATATCTCTATTATTTAATACTAGTATACGTGTTTTTGTAATTAATTTCTCAACATAACTAAATCCATTTTTCGTGATTTCGTCAATCGATTAAAGAATTTATATTAAAACGTATAAACGAGATTGGAGAAAATGTGTTAAATCTAGATAAGTACAAGCAATTAAATCTGAATTTATTTTTTATTACAATGAACTCAATCGATTAGCTTGGAAAGTATAGTCTAAATATAATTTCATTTACTGAATTGTTTAAAAGCGATGTAAATTCATTTTACAAAAAAATAGATATATTCGGTTACCATGGGAAGCATGAAATAAAAGTTTAAACCTTTTTGTTCAGCATTGTCTTAATTTCAACTGCATTAATTAAGCATATAACACACAATCCTAAGTTTATCTATGTGAAATTAACGAACGTATGGAAACATGTCTGATCATTTGATCTGTAACTACTAGCGGTACCTAAAGTAGAATGAGTCGTGCTTCTTCAATATTTTCGTCATGATTAATCAATCAATTTTAAATAGAAACATTTATCTTTTCAAATGAAATATAATCGAACAAAGAAGCACAGTAAGAATAATATTGCAATACTTAAAAGCTGAAAAAGTTGAATTGTAGAGAAAAGGTACTGACAGCACAGTGTACGTACAACGACAAGTCTTGACTACACAATCCCGGAAAGGATTAAAGCCGCTGAAAGAAAGGAAGAAAAAGGAAATCGTTACCTCAGTCGCACGCGTCGTTATCCGTCATTATACATCCCCGAGAGTGCTCAATGCAGAGAGCTGCATCCCGCTACATTAGCCATCACGCACGCACGCCAATTTCTCCGCTCTCTCGCTCTTTCTCTCTCTTTCTCTCTGACACAGCTCTCGCACACACATTCATCTCACAATGGCCACAGAGACTGCACAGAGAGCGTAAAACAAACAAAAGAAGATGCACCGTTGAGTATACTCGGCGTACCTCGTTCTCTCTCCTCTCGCGATCCTTTCTTCTGTTGCACCGAAAAACCGGCTTCTCCTCTCTCTCGGTCTCTCTCTCTCTTCAGAGCCGCGCGCTCTCTTCGCTGCTCTTCGTGCCCCCGCAACCGGACTTCAGCGCAGCTGTGAGTATGTACAAAAGGATCGCTGTGGAAGGATCCGGTTCTCCGCGCGTTTCTCGGGACACTGGACACACGGCGAAGCGCGAGCGAGCGCGGGTCAGCGGTGCGAGACACGCCGCCGACTCTCTCGCGTGCACGGACGAAAGCGAGCGCAAGCAAGGAGGAGTGGGAAGCGGCAGCCTCACCAGCCTGAGGGTGTTCCGGTTGGACCTTCGAGGCGTGTCGTTTGCCTCGAAAAACTCACCGACTATCTCCCTCTCTCTCTCTCGCGCTCTCTCTCCCCCTCTCTTTACTTTTTAGGCAGATTTTTTATGCTTTTTGAAGGATTTGACAAAGACTTGACTGCACGCTTTCTTTGCGTTATTATAAAACTATTAAAAAAAAGGATATTATACAATTATTTAATTATACTAAGGAAGATGTGATAATAAATGTTTCAATTTAAAGTTATCAAATGAAAATAATGTAGTTTTAGTTAAAGTTTATTCTCTGTTCATCACATTTTATTTGTAAATCTTTATAAAAAATTACAAAGATTGAAAACTCGTATAAATATTTTGTAAGTAACACGCAGGAAAAAAAATACAATATAACAGATTTTAGTGTCTATTAAAACTATCAGCTTGTGGTTCTTATTTTTCCGATCTTATTTTTAATAAGCAACGGTATAAAACTTACAACTTACATTCATAAATGCTACATCCTGGCACATTTAGTATATGGCGAGAAAAATCAACTTTACTAAGATTGATTTTAAATGGTCTTTAACGGATCCTCGTCCTGCTCCGAAACGCTCACGACTACCTTTTCTTTCAATAGACGAGTCAGTTCTTGAGCGAAAACAGCCTTTAAAAACCCGCGCTCAGAGTCCGAATGATTCGTCAGAATGACGCTGGCGCCCCGGTGAACCGCGTCGAGAATATCGTGATGCAACATTTCACCAGTCACGTAAAGATCGGCCGATAATCCCTTGAGTACGGAAGCTCCAGACCCGGCACATAGTCCGACTTTGTTTATGGAGCCATCTATCAAAACAGAACAAAGACAATAACTTATCATTAAAAAACATTAAATTTGTTATTTATTTTTATCGAAAGATATCAAATACTTTTTTCTGATTACAACAGATTACAAAATTATTTTTATTTTAAAATATAAAATATATATTTTTTATAAAATTTTAACGCTTTTTTTTTTATTTTACGCCTTCGAATAAACTTTTCAATATATTTTAAACCGATAAATCTGTATCCTACATTAAAGAAATAAATATAAAAGAAAAAAAAACGCTTTCTTAATAGAAAAAATTAATAATATTTCTTACTTGAGCCTCTTGCTCGAGCCAAGCGTACATGACTCAATCCCGTGTGTTTTTTGATAAGCTCAACAGCTTCATTTAGAGAAATTTTATCCTGCAAGACGCAGTATCTACCCATGCCATTCTGAGGATCCTCTCCTGGCTCTATTGGATAGCATTCTTTGATATTGAAAGCCGACGCCAACCAATCATTCACTCCACCACGAACGGAGTCAAATGCTGTGTGTGGAGAATACAAAGCTATTCTATTTTCTAGACATTTGGCTGCGATGCGCTCCTAAGAATAAACGAAATTATTAAATTATGCAATAAATAAAAATTAAAAGTTTATCTTTTAGAATTAAAAAAATTATTCATTGGTAAACTAAAGTTCTTTTCTTTGCATAAAATTATCAAATCATATTTTTAAGAAGCTTAAAATTAAATGTTAACTTATTTAACAAGGAAGTATACTTTAAAGTTACGTAATTTTGTTGACTTTTTAAAATCATTACGTTAAATATATTTAATTTACCTTCCATGTATTAGTAGTTATAGACTTTAATGGTGCAAATATTGGAGGATGATATGAAATGATCATATCAACCTGAAGTTCTATTGCCTCTTGCATCACGTCTTCTGTCAAGTCATTTGTCAATAAAATATGCGAGACATTCTTTGGCTCTGTTGGTTCAATGAGCAATCCTACATTGTCCCACGATGCAGCAAGGGAAGTGTCTGCATACGAATGAAGTGCATCTATCACTTGCTTTAAAGGCAGTCCAGTTTTATTACTAGCACTCATATTGCAACTTTTATTCGAATATTGAATGACTTTTTGGAGAGTTTGAGTTTTATGAGCTACTTGAAATATTCTTGATAATGAACCAAACATTTATTATCTTTCCTAAAACAAATATTAATTTTATTTTGTATTTTTTGCAAATAATAATTTACTAATACTTTGCTACATAGACTACTCTGTTGAGGTAAATAATGTAGGATATGCAAGGACTTTCAGTGGTTTGAAAATAATAAAAAACAAACTCGAATTTGGTAGAAAATAACAATAAAAGTATATATTTTTATAATATACAGAATTTTTACATAAGTCATTCGCAGAAAAACCAGATTTTTACAGTCCCATCATCACTTGCTGATGCTATTAAACCAGGTAAGCTTGGATTCCATTGAGAACAATTAACATCTTGCGTATGTGCATTTTCCATACTGCAAACTAAGCTGAATGTTGGCTGATGTTTGTCTGAATCACTATCTTCTTTGAACACTCTGATTATGTCATCTCCACATGCTGTTACTATTAAACCTGATTTCTTACACCAATCCACATCATAAATAGTTCTGGAATGATAGCCAGATAATGTGCAAACACATTTCCAAACTGGCTCATTGTCAGGAGTAGGAATACCCATTTCATTATCAGGCTCGTACTGTTGCCAAATTTTTAAAGTTGTATCATCACTGCATGTTACCAGTCTGTCACCAGTAGCATTGAAGGACAAGCTCCAAACAGTTGATGTGTGCGATGCAAGAGTTGATACACAAATCCAATCACTGCTTGCTGTGTCTTCTTTAAAAATCTTAACAGTGTCATCATAACTTGCAGATGCAAGTATGTCCTTTTCTGGGTGCCACCTCACCTAAAATATTTATCAAGGAATAAATATCAAAATAATTCTTTAAATTTCTTTATACAATATAGAATACATAATTTATAAAAAACTTTAAAAGTTTATACTTGCTGGTAAAAAAAATTTGTAAATAAATTAAAAAAAAATTTTTTTGTTATACAAACCTTTTTTACATCTTGTGTATGAGCATTAATGACAGCAGCACATTCATATTCATCATCAGCAACTTCCCAAACCCATACAGATTTGTCACGACTACATGTTGCTAATAACTGACCACTGATAGACCAACTGACACTCTTGACTTCGTTTTCGTGGCCTTCTAAAGTTGTGTTACACTCAAATTGTCCTGATTTTTGGTCCCAAATTGCAACTGTAGCATCAAAACTTGCTGATGCAATATAATTTCCACATGGAGACCATGATACTTCTCTTATTGTCCTCGTATGACCCTCAGTTAATATGGTTTTTATCACCCACTTTGATTTGTCATACATCCAAATTCGTATAGTTTTATCCTCACCGCATGAGGCAAGCGATTCACCCGAAGGATGCCAACAAACGTTCCAAACTCTCCCTTTGTGTCCAACCAGGCTTTGCTTCAGTTCCAAAACGCCCATTTTTACCTGAAACAAGTATTTGTACTATTGTCACTTTTTTTTTTATCAAAACTTGGCTGTGACACAAAGTAGAATAGGGAACATTTGCTATGATAACGACAATATAGTTATTCCAAGTATTACATAAACACAGAGACATTATCGGTAAACTATAATGTCGTAATCAAAGATAAAGGAAGCATTAAATTATTTGAAAATAGAGAACTATATAAAATTTTTATTCTTATATTTTTCAATAAGAGGATGTAATAAGAAATATTTGAAGTGATTCACGTAAAATCTTTGATCAATTAACAGATTTAATCAATAAAAAAAATAAAACAAGGGGACACAAGTAGAGATAAGAAAAATAATAAAAGACATTTAGATAATAATAAAAATAGAAAAGGGTAAAATTAATAAACAACTAGTGAAAATAGTAGCAAAGTATTAATATAAAGCAAGGAGTCGGCACAAGAGTAAAAGGAAAATGTAATATCTGTAGGTTATGTTGCTGTAGATTTCAAGACTCACTCTGAAGGAATTAAAAGTTGTAAAACGGCAGGAATTTCGTAGGCCTTTAGAGCTTGTCACAGATCCAAGGCATTATCGCGTTCTCGAAACGGCAGCGATCTCCGACGGTCATCTGCAATTCAACTTGCGCATTGCAATCGCAGCAACAATAGTACTTGTAATGCGAGTTCTGGAAAACAACCACGCTGCCTGCAGCTGCCGTATATACTTACTACAGTTGGGTAGAAAAAAGGAAAAGGCGCGGTCGGCAAGTGCGGTTCCTTCATATCGGAAAAGCACGCAGGCGCGTAGTTATATGGAATAAGTAAAAATTGAAGTTCTATTTAAGTGGGGGGATAGGTGCGGACGAGCTGAGAGCGAGCTGAGCTACAAGCGGGCGGCGCGCAGGTCCGTGGCTGCGCGCGGCTGATTGATTGTCGCGCCCTTTTCCTCGCCGCGGGTTAAAATGGAAGGAGCCGCCTTCACTTTGCTTTGCGCGCGTTCTTCCTTCTTTTGCCGCCGCGGCGAACACAACTCATTTCGCGCCTATCGACAGCTCTCTATCCTGCTGCTGCTGCTGCTGCTGCTGCTGCTGGCATCCTAGATATCGCGCTTCTACATACGCGAGGGCTCGAGTAGTTTGCCAACGAACAGCTGATATTTCGATTTTCGGAGCAGGAGCCGGCAGCGCCATACTACCTTGGGGACACAAGACACAACAAGCACGCCTACGCGGCCAGAAATCGAGGTGAGCCTAAATTAATACACAACTACCCATTGTTGCTCGGCTAGAATATAAGGGGGAGCCAGGGCTCTAATGCGACCTTACTCCACTTTTGCCACTTTCACGCTTTGCGGCACATCTCAGCGTAGTTCCGCGCATTATTCTCTTCCTTTCCTATATACCTACTTAGCTGGCTCCTAAGTTCAGTAGATATGCGCGCGCGCTCGCGCGCTTCCGCTGGGTCAAGGATTTGCAAAATTCGAGGACTGGCTGAGCAATTTTTGGAAAAAGAAAAAGATAATTTTCGCGATTTAGAATGCCCATCAGCTGACAATATTTTTATAATGCTAAAAAATTTTAGCAAAAGTTGAATATTTGTGAAACTTAAGTGAAGTTATACACAAGTATTCCATTAATAATTCAGGTTGAAAATCGACGTGCACTAGTCGTTTTTGTTGTTTTAACTAAGCCGCGCGCAATTTGTTTACTTTATACGTGTTTCAATTGCTTCCCACTATCGATCAATTTCAATCTAAGATAGCGTTTGTCCATTTTTACTATTTATTATATTATAAGTGTAATCGCATAAGAATTTTGTATTTTAACAAGTTACTAATATCAAAGATATCGTGAAAACGATTTTAAATTTTAACACTCATTATTTTTGTGATATTCTAAGGCAATATATTTTCAAAAATCCGGCTTTCTTCGAATACTTTTTTTATATTTGGCTTCAAAATTAATGGCCAAGACAATTTTTTATTTTTTAGAAATTTATAATTATACAAAATAAAAAATTTATAAATATTTGTCAATTATTTACAAAAATCAGTTTTTCATAGGATTATCGAATAATTGAATATAGTATTTTAAAATATAAACAGATGTTTTATGTAAAACAAAAATGTATTTCTACTTTTATAGAAATAATTAT
Source organism: Eupelmus urozonus (assembly GCA_900480035.1). Taxonomy (NCBI): domain Eukaryota; kingdom Metazoa; phylum Arthropoda; class Insecta; order Hymenoptera; family Eupelmidae; genus Eupelmus; species Eupelmus urozonus. Next base: position 25,933 of record UELX01001050.1, read on the forward strand.
TATTTATTCATAACATAATTTCATAATTTAACGTTCAAGCTCTACTTGTCTACTTTTTATAGTTTTATTTTAATGTCTCCCTTATAGAATGATTAAAATAATTAAGTGATCAATAAAGAAGATTACATATAGTTTTTGAAAGGTTCAATAAACAGCTTCGATTTAAAATTAATCACTTGGCTATAAGCGCACCATTTATCGCGCGAAATTACAGTAGAGCGCGATTCTCGGTCTAATCATAATTCTCGAACATGCTATGCGAGGTAAACCACTATGATTAAATAATTAAAAGAAGGTGTAATAAGTTATAACAAAGAAAACGTTTTTGCGAATATATTCAAATAATGTAAGTTTTTTCAATGAGGACTTGCATTCGTATTTGCACGTTATTTGAAAAATTGTAAAGATGCTTCCGATTGTCGCGTCGCGCCTGGACATGCGACAATTGTTTTTTTGCTAGATGCACAAGGTTCGATAATTGAGGCGTTAGCGGACGTTTGTGTCATCCGAATCATTCTAAGGGATCACGTGTCTCTTGCGGGAACGCGATCTTATCGCTCGATTTCTCATACCTATACTGTTCAAATGAAAAACTTCAGCAAGTCTTCTCTTTTAACTAAAAAAAAATAATTAAATAATCATGTGACTTGCCGCTTGACTGAGTACTTTGTTCCTGGAGATTTTAAGATACAAGAGAATAATTTAATCGATCATGATAATAGTTATACGAACTAGTATGTACAAACACTGTTACTTTTCAAGGATTAATTATCCATTGCCGATATGTTGTATATTTTCTCAGTAATTGAATAAGGAAGTGATAAAATTATTATTGAAAAACTATCTATAAAAGTCTTGAAAAATATTATTTTTTCTAGCTGTAATTTGAAAGTTAAAAATTTAATTTTTTCATTTATAACAATTGCTCTATTAGAATAATGTAAGTCTGATTGTATCTACTGATTTTAATATTAATGAATTCTTCACATTATTTGCAACGATTGCAATTATTCGCTTATTATCATATCATGCATAATTGAACCAGGTCAAAAAATAAAATGAAATGCAAAAAATAGATTGGAAGAATGTATAATATATTCAATGGTAACACAATAATGGAGAGTTAAATGCTTAGCTTGGGTGGCTCAGTCTCAAACTATCATTTTTTTTTCTTACAGTAGTAACAGATCGTCGAACCAATTAAAAATCATGCAATTTAAAAAAGGAAATTTAATATTTGAAAATTCTTTTCAGCAATTCTTGAAATTTTTGTCAAATGTAAGTATCATTATCCTGTGAAAAATTGAAAAAGGCTAGCTTCGCCAATTCTTACTTATAAATTCTAAAAGTTGCAATTTTTAACATTGGATCTTATGGATGATTATATTATATTTTATATCATTTTGAAACGAAGAATAATATTTCTATATATTTATAAAATATTAAAGTTTCAAATTTGAGCTTAATTTATTGGTATATCTATATAGAGTGGTGAAGTCCAATTTTAAAGTAAAGTAAAATTTTATTTTCTGCATATTTTTTAGTTTTTACATTTCTTCTCAATATAAAAATTAGTTTAAAAACTAGTTACAGCTTAAATTGTTTAAAATATAGTTAATAAAAATAAAATTAACTTATGGAGTTTATGCTATGGCACTTAAACTCTCCGTTATTCAATCGTTACTATAAAATCGATATAAAGTAATGAATGATTATAAGAGTAGATTTATTTTTGACAAGGCTTTGTTGTCGTTGTATGAGATTAGACGTTTCGTCAGACAAGTATCATTATAACTATACTCGGTATTTTTCTGAATCATCTGAAAGCTCAAAACATACAATTAAAAGCAAACTGCGAGCTTTCCACCCTAAAATCTCGAAACTATCGATCGGCAAATCCACTTTTAATCCCTTCTCGATCCTAAACATAGCCGACCAATAGAAAAAGAGACACGAGAGAGAGAGAGAGAACCGGCGGCCGGTCAATGGTCGCGCGTCCGTATTTTCCCAGAAATCCGCGTGCGACATACAAGGAACGAATGTAGCGCAAAAGAGGAGCACACAGCATACGGATTCTATATAGTGTCTGCTGATTCGCCGGCCGGTAAACCATCGCGTGATCCTCGAAAAACGCTCGCGATAGACGCACAGTCTCTCCCTCCCTCTCCCGCTCTCTTTCTCTTTCTCTCTCTTTTGCTCTGTAGCTATCTATCTCTATTCTGGCCTTGATGGAATTCGGCGCGGCCGTGGACTATAGCTTTTAGTTTTGAGTTTGCTTTACTTCGGATGAGCGCAGCCATGTGGTCGGCCGATAGAAGAGCGGTTACAAGCGGACCATGTAAGAGAGTGCAAAAGTAGAGACAATTTTTTCCATTCTACTTTTAATCAGATTGGAAGTTTAAAAGATCAGTTTTCTGTTATCAATATAAGTTGTAAAAATTTATAAAATTTATGGGCACTTGCTTTAATATATTAACAGATTGCAAATTATTGACCCTCTGGAGTAAGTCGCCCGATAGCAATCGTAACTTTTCTGTTATCGATCTCGCACAATTGCGGTCACTAAAGTAATTCATTGCACGAGAGAGGGATTCATGACTGGAGCAATAATCACTATTAACAGTCTATAATGGATTGAAATTACTTTTAGCATTAACGACTCGCATTCTTACGAGCCGTAAGAGCGTCAAACACATAAAATTCCCCCATAAAGTTCAAAGAATCGAAATAAAAATGAGCAACGGAAAAAGAGAAGCAGTTAAGTACAGCATCGAGCGCAATGTAGCCTAGAAAGAGTGGAGCTCGTAGTATAGCAATATATTGAAAGGAAAAAATTCATTGATTCCAGGAGAAGCAGCAGCAGGGCCGAGAGTAGCTATATAGTAGCTATATAAGCGGCGACTCTGGGCGCGTAACGGATCGCAGGCGTACGTGAGCGGCGCGTGTGCGTCTAGAGTCTCTCTCGCCGGGCGAGTAGCGGCGATATGGCATCAGTGGTCGTCCGGTGGTGGTGAGAGTGGCGCGAGAGACGCACGTGCTCGCGATCATTGTTACTTATATTACACAAGTACAGCAGCGGCACTCTCGGGCCAATTCCCTCTCGAGCCGGACAGCACGCAGACATCAATTGCCTTTTCAGCGGCGACTCGCCCTGCCTGCGATTATTTATAAATTGGTAAGTCTCTCTCTTTCTCTCTCTCTCTCTCTCTATTATACTTGCGATCTGATGCTTCGATTAGGGCTACGCAAAGCCCCGTTGCTAGTTTATCTTCCGATTTTTCAGTGACGTTTGGTCGCTTACGGAAGTCGCGAGGATCGCTAATATTTTTGTCAGTCTTGTTGTCATGTGGAATTGTTTTGTTCAATTAAAGTTATATTGATGTTTATATAGATATATAAATAGATCAAGCTTTGATAGCTGTTATTTATACATTAGGAAGCTTCTAAACTCGCTTATTTTTTAAATGTTTTTCTTTTACTTTTCCCTCTAAAAAATTATTTTAATGTAATTTTTATAAAATTTTAAATAACATTTTATTAGTACCATCAGAAAATTAAAATAAAATGTAGATTAAATACAAAGTTTATACGTTAAAAATTATATAATAAGGAAGTAATAAAGGATTTCCACATTTCGTTTATGATTCATCTTATCGCAGAAGTGATAACACTTGGGGTTTTCTCGTACGATGTTTTTACCATTCTATCTCGGAAATGACTACACCGTTAATTGCAGAAAATTTACCATATTTTCAGTTACGAACCAATCTGATAATTTCCGATTTTTTTCCCCTAAAGTGCTTACTGTTTTTTAATATATATCGCCGCTTACGACCGTAAAAATAATTATAAACAATTTTTCAAATCTGCACAATTACAAATCTTTTAAATAGTAAAAGTCAAAAAAATAAAAAGCTCAGGTATTATAACATCATGTTGTTTAAAAAAACATCAGACTTTATTTTAAATACCTACTAATCTGTTTAATCTTCCGTCTCGTTTGGAAGTATAATCTTTATCAACCAAGATTTGGTTCCGCCTAGTCGCTACTCAATGTCATTCGTTAAAAAAGTTTTACTGCGAAGATAACGCATTGTTTTCAAATACCACATATTTCAAGTTAGTTTAGATTTGCAGAGCAAGAATATTCAATTTTGCAAAAGTGACATTTTTTTTTATTTCATCGAAAATGCTTGATATTTTATTTAAAAAGCTTTGCATTAGCAATTATAATGCAATAATTTACTAATTACTGCCTTTCTTAAATGAATAGTAATACATTTTTGACTGATACCGCATAGTGATAATGGTTAAATATCGGAAGCAGAAAAATATTTTTAAAAATTTTCTTGACAAACGCAATCTTAGTCTCGGCTATTAATAAAATTGTCAAATTATTCGATAACATTATTTGTGCGAACTTAAAGTGATTATATTACGTAAATTTATGTAACGAATAGCTGATATAAAATTTTTTGTTGACCGAAGTTATAAAAAGCACAGATCTTTTGTAGCTCTCATAAAAAATTAGTGCGATGTCTTACCAGAACTTTACAGTTTCAGGAAATATTGAAGTCGCCTTGAAGATGCCGAGTTCAGTAATTCGACCACCGCAGAGGCACGTTTTCCAGGAGGACATCCGATGGCTTCACGACATGCCAGCTGGTGGCGATTTGGCAAAATACCGGGACTCCGCATCATTTTGCTGGAAACGACTACGAATCGTCCTTGAAGATCCAGAAAAGATCAAGCTAAAGGTAAACAGTTTTAATAAAAAACTTATATACATATAATTTGTTTTCAATTCAAACTAGATAATTAATATATACCTATAGCTAAGACGAGTCTGACCAAACTCCACCCTTCATCTACTTAAGCTGAAAATTAATTTCTATAGCTAATGTTTTATTGGAAAATGTCATAAAATTTTTACACACATTCATTTACATTTCAGCTACGACTGTGGAAAGCTATGGAAGCAGATCCAGAATTTCACCCTGTGAACGGCGTCACTCTAAGCGCGGACGAGCAAAAAAGACGAGCAGCACGGCAGCTGGCACGACTTCATCATCAAGAGTTCTTGCCGGGTAGTGCAAGTCAGCTGAATTACAAATCTAAGGTAATTTCGATACGAAATAATAGCATTTATAGTAGTTGTTTTTAAATTCATTATAACGATCTTATTTCTCAGACAGGATTTATGATGACTCTGAACGAAGCTACTTGTTTGGTCGACCCGGCGTTATCCGTTAAAATCGCAATTGGTGTATATCTCTTTGGAAACACAATTTTGAGTCTCGGAACTGAACGACATCTTCCTATTTTCCAGGCAGTTTGGAGCAAGCAGGTACAGTTGTATAATAAATGAAATAAAAATTAATCTTGGATAACTTAATGAGTGCTACCTCCTTTTTTAGTCTTGTCAATTTTAATATCAATTTTAATCAGACAATATTTTTATAAAAATATCATGTTCCTTAGCTTCTGGGCTGTTATGCTCTTACGGAAGTTGGCCATGGAAGTAATACAAAAATGATGCGCACTACTGCTACATACGATCCAAGTTCTAAAAGTTTTATCATCCACACTCCAGATTTTCAAGCTGCAAAATGTTGGGTCGGCAATCTCGGTAAAATTATAAACCAGAAGTACTATTATTTAATACATAAATACCGATATATCATGACAATTTTTTTTATTTTTTAATTTACAATTTAAATTACTGTAGCAAAATAAATTAATATTGTAAAACATTTCAATCTTTATAGGTAAAACAGCAACTGTAGCCATTGTGTTCGCTCAGTTAATAACACAAAAAACCTGCCACGGTCTTCACGCCTTCATTGTCCATGTAAGAGATCCAAAGACGTACTTGACTTATCCCGGTGTAATAATAGGTGATATTGGCGAGAAAAATGGACTTAATGGAATAGACAATGGCTACATAATGTTTAATAACTTTAGAATACCAAAGGAAAATTTATTAAATAGAACCGGTGATGTTACTCCTGATGGGGAATATGAAAGTTCTTTTTCTGACCCTCAAAGAATATTAGGTATGTCGTATTAAAAAAAATAAGCTTACACAATTTAAAACTATAAAAAGTCAATCAATAACTATGATCTTAAAAATCTAATAAGGCGCCGTTTTGGAAAATTTGTCTGCTGGTCGGATGGGAATATGCCAAGAATCTACTAATAGACTTGGTGTAGCTATAGTTATTGCTATAAGATATGCTGCAGTAAGAAAACAATTTTCAACTTTACGTTCCTCTACTGAAGAAACGCCTATACTTGAATACGAACTTCATGTAAGTTGTATTTTTAACTTTTACATCATTAAAGAAATTATTTAAAAAAGGAAATAAAATTAATTTATATCTTATTTAGCAATGGAGACTTTTTCCATACTTAGCTGCAGCCTGTGTATTTAGAATTTTTATGTCAGAATTCACAAGTGTATATCTGGAAAATGTACAGAAATCCATGGAAGGAGCAAACATCCCAAATCTTGTAAAACTAAATTATTATTTAAACATGTTTTTATTTTCCTATAACATCTTAATAATATAGAATATAATTTGCAGAGTCAAATTGTATCTGAGATTCACAGCATTGTTTCTGTAATAAAGCCACTGATCACATGGACTTGTAGAGATGCGATAAGAGAATCTAGAGAAGCTTGTGGAGGACATGGGTATCACAAAGGTAAATTAAATTTATTTTATAATTAAGGCTTCTTCTGAGAAGAAATCATAATCTTGTGTTTAAAAAATTTTTAATATACTTACAATAATTAAAATGACGAAAGAAAATCCATATTTCTACTGATAATTATTCTAAAAAATAATTTTTGTACGTAGCCGCTGCCCTGGGTGATATGGCCGCCAATCACGAACCAACAGTCACTTACGAAGGTGATAATAACGTACTTGTTCAACAAACCAGCAACTGGATTCTGCGACAGTGGAATGATTTGCAAGGAGGATCTACTATAGTTAGTCCGTTAGCTTCTGTGAGATTTCTCATTGAAGGTCCTACAATTATTCGACGTAAATTTGATTCCAGAAGAAATGCAAGGTTGACACTGGACTGTAAGTGTTCCGATTATTTTTTACGAATTAAAGCTATTAAAACATTAATTTAAACATTCCAAAAAAAATTTGTCTTCCGAAAAACAAAATTTTAAAATCTACTATATTTTACTTTTAATCTATATTATTTTAAGAGCTTGAAGACAAGTTAAAACTTAAATTGTTTCATTTTGATCATTAAGTTTTAAAAGATCTTTCTTTAACAAATAAAAAATTAATATGACTAATAATAACAATATTGGTTTTACAGTCGTCAGAGAAGCTTATGAGTGGTTAATAACATGGTTAGTAATCGAGACGCAACGAAGGTTCGATGAGGAGGTCGTTAAGGGTGCAAGCAATTTCACGGCTCGCAGTAAATCCCAAGTCTATAGAGCTGCAAATCTTGCCAGAGCTTACGGAGAAGTATGTTGTCACGATTTTACATTTATTTTTTTTTTTACTTATGAAAATAATTACTGTTTTGACTGTAGAATTTCAAAGTCCTTCAAAGAATGTTACCGTTTTCTTCTCTTATTAAAAAAATAAATCTACTTTTTCAGATGACCGTTTTACATTACTGTACTGTTCGACTGAATAATTTGATTCCTCCGGATGCAGAAGCTAAGGGCTTGAAGAATGTCACTGATAAATTAGTGTTACTATATTCACTGACGTGTCTTGAAAAACATTTATCTTCATTTTATCAAGGTTAGTGATCTTGCACATTTTGAACAATTTAATATTTTAAATAACAAAGTTTAATGTAAATAAAGTTTTTTTTTTAATATATATGAATGTTAAAATTTTATTAAATGTTAAATGTAATAATGTTTTATAGGTGGGTACTGCACTGGACCTCAAATGGCTGATTTAGTAAAAGAAAATATCTTGACATTGTGTGCTGAATTAAAGCCAGAGGCTGTTGCAATAGCTGACGCAATAGCTCCACCTGATTTTGTTCTAAATTCCGTTTTGGGAATGTCAGACGGAAAGGTAAAAAAATTCAAAATTAATAGATTATTATAAAAATAACATGACTTTCATTTATGAAAAATTTAAATCTATTTTTAGGTGTATGAAAGACTTGAAGAAGCCTTCCGATGTTATCCGAGTGGATCAGAACGTGCAAGTTGGTGGACAGAACTCTTGGAAGTATCAGATAAACCATTAAACATTCCACTCTCGAAACTTTGACGAAAATAAAATTATTATAGAATTTGTATTTTTTGAGCGTTTAAATGAACACAAATGAAAAAAAAAAAAAAAAACCGCTGATGGCGCAACAAATGCAATGTACAGTACAATCATTTTTATGCAAATTCTAGCATATTTTGTATACAAGTATTATAATTTTTTATTAATATTATTATTAATATTACTTATTTGCGAGTTATAATATTATTTAATATTATTACTACTATTATATAAATAATTTCCCATATAAAATATGGCTGTTTTACGTGCAGGGCATCAAATATTTAAATGTAAATGTCTATACTATTTTTATGGCCCGTTAAAAGTTGTCAAATAAGACAGAAAAATTATTTACTCAAAAAAAGCGCAAAGAATTAAAAAATATTCAAATCATTGGTATATATATTTTTTTAATAAAGAATGTGCACCAAATATTAATTTGATAGTTGATCTTAAATGTCTTACGTGCTTATTAACATTTCCATTTCCAATTATTCATGTTCTAGTTCGAATGATAGCTGGGTGGAGTCTTCCTACTAAAGGTCGACGAGCAGGATGATTATAGGCTCTTAAATTTTCACCAACATGATCTGCAAAAAATTATCTTAGTTTTTTTTCGATAATTTACTTTTTTTTATTTTTATAATCATTAAAATATAACAAACATGCATCTCTGTCTTCTATAAGTCTGATAAGTGGATAAAGTAATGAAAGCTCTCTAAATCTCGCCATCTGATTGTGATCGTTAGATACGACTATAGAATTATTTATAGCAGTTTGTCTTGAATTTTGTGAATTTAGTATATTGTTTTTTCGCAGCAATTGCTCGGGTGCTTCAATAATGAGTTCATTTAGTCTAGCTGCGACTTGACGCCACTTTGTTATATCATCAGACTGTAATTCAAAATTTATAACAATAGTGATTAGGATCGCTATATCTATCACTTATTATATATCATTTCTCCAACTCAATTTAAAAAAATACCGTCATGTCGAAGAAAACCGGTAAGAATGAAATTACTAATGAAGATGCTTTTAATTCCGAGCGCTCAGTTGGCGGAGGAAAAATTAACAGATGTTTTAGGAGTCCTAAAATGTATACAAGAAGTTCGCTATGTCGCCCATTTACATCTTGACAAATGAGTCCCAGTGCATCATGAGCTACAGTTTGAGCTGTTATACCGGGATTGTCCGCTGTTAGTAAAAAAAATAATCATTAAATTGCATTTATCAGCGGAATAATTGGTGTAGTATTTTATAAAATTAGTTTTATATTTTCTAATAATTTTACAAAGTTCATGTTATTTTAAAAACTTAGAAAGGAATTTCTTCGGCATAAAAATAACAATTAAATCTTTAAAATAATCTTTTAAAGTAGATCGGTCAAAGCTATAAAAATAATGATATGTTGAAATCATGAAAATTGCAGACATTGCAGTTCGCTCGTCCGTAAATTTCGTACATATATGTTGACTTCCTGTAACAATATTGGCTTAAATGCATGAATCATGCGCAGTCGAAAGAACGTACGTTGCGTAATATTAAAAAAAAACGAATTATGAAATTCATTAAACTTTCATGGACAAGCGTATGTACATGCTTGAAACTGAAAATATAATTATTATGATGAGAATTATTACCAAGAAGTAACTGCTGCACTCGTCTAGGTATGACTGGCGATTTCATTTGCATCAAGTAAATTTGTAAGGCAGCTGCGCATTCTTTGGCTGCATCTGGTGTATTAGATATCTGCAACTTATCGCCTTTCTTCAAGGAGTCAAGAATGTGTTGGCGCACAATTCGACGTCCTGAATGCCGAAATAGTCCTTCTTGTCTGGAATCTTATGAAATCATTCATTACTTTTATAATGCATTATGATTTTAATTTACTTTATAAAAAAGGAATTTCAAAAAAATTTCTTACTAATAACACTTACGTTGCTTCAATAGAACTACCACTTCTTTAACAACTTCCAAGGATTTTTTTGATATAATGTCGTCACAGTCTGTATCTCTGAAATTTTTTAAAGTATCTAATGTAATTTAATTTAATGTAATTTATTACCTAACAGAACATATGCCATGTAATTAATAGCTGTACAATTTATGTACATGTTGATCTATAAAGTTTATTCATTAAGCTCTATAAAATTGAAAACCCACTTATTCTATTTCTAAGGATGCATATGCACCTAGAATAAGTGAATTTTAACACATTCAGATTTAGATAACGGAAATATTCTGATATGAGAGGCAAGCCATCTGAAAAGTTTAAAAATATTTTCTAATTTGAAACACTTTTAATGTTCAAGTCATTAGATAAGTTTATAAATTTCTGACATAAAAGTTGTCGTTTTTTAATTGTATATAAGTTTATTGATTCTTACCCCGCTTATACTTGTACTTAAAATACTATGGCAAAGCACTTCGATTTTTAGTACAAACAGATACATATTAGATTACGCAGGAAATAGGCAAAATTTTGGAACTCTCTACAGTAAAAAATATTTAAACATAAATCCATATACATCGGAATTAATGGAAAATAGTGGAGGAAAATAAGCCAAAAAAATTAAAAAAATTTTTTATATATTTCCAATAATTATCAGTATACAAACTTATTTTTGTAATTTCCTGAACAAATTAAGTTAAATATTATTTAAAAATATATTTTTTATCTTAATAAATTATTTGAAATTAATCGCTTTTTAAAAATACATATTTCAAAACTGAGTATATTGAAATTATTTTGAAAGTCGGAAGTATTGTTAAAACTTAATATGGTATGTAAATGTATTCATTCCATAATTAATATTTTAGTAAATAACACGTTTCTCTAAGGTAATGCTACCACCAGAATATTAATACAAAATTAGAATAAATGAATATTTTTCATCGAATGTGGATTTATTTTGCTATGAAAGCTGAAAAGCAAATATTCTATTATACATTTTATCGGTATTGCATAAAACAGCACTATTTTAAGTATCGGAAATATACTTTTATTTAAAAAGTGCTCAAATATTCGATTGTTACAAAAAAAAATAATAAAAAATAAAAAAACAATGAGCTTATTTGATATTATCCTGGGAAGTCAAAGAATTAATAAGTCAATTCCAACGAAAAATATCACGGATGGACTCGACATTATTATCCTTCCAGTAGTATAATGTTCGCAGACAGAGCGAAACTTGGAGCGCACAAGCCAGAAAGTAAAAATTAAACTTCCCCGGCACTTCCGCAAACACATCCGTCGTATATAAATCCATCTGGCCGCTTCTTAGCAAGTTTAATTCAACAAATTGCGCGATCAATTTCACAACCATCCCGGCTCCGGGACGACGAGAAGACGAGAGGAGTTCTTAAAAGTGCAGCTCTCGGCGTGCACCGGCGTCTTTGTAGCTCGAACCTCGAGCATCATGGAGAAAAATCAGAGGGGCACCAAGCTCTCAGTTATTTTCGGCTTACTGTTAGTACTTGGAACGTCACTACAGCTTATCGAAGCTGCACCCCAGGAGTATTTAGAGGAGTACTACAGGGATGTGCGAGAGGCGCCTTGCCCTGGCTGCCCGGCCGATCAGCCCGACTTGTTCGCTGCTCGATCATTGTAAGTTTTCGTTATTCTTCCTATATGAAGTTTAATATAATTATATAATTGGCCACTAGAAAATATCAATTTTCTTTTTTTTTTCCTAGGTTACCGATTGAACAAGAGTATCCCCAGGCTAGTCACTACGTGACCCGATCTATTCCACCGGCTTATAATCACGTCCCAGTCGGTGCCTACGAGCCTCCAGTCGCTGCTGACCCATTATACGATGCTCCAGCTCTGAGCCAGCCTCTAAGCCCAGCCCAGCAAGCGTACTACTACCCACCTCCTGCCCAGCCCTTACCACCAGCAGGACAACCAGCTGCCGCTCAGCAGACCTATGGCCAAGCGCCAGAGCCGGCAGCACCAGCCCAGTCTTTACCCTACGAGGCTCGTCATTACGCGCAAGCTCAACGCGTCCAGCCAGCGCAGCCCGAGCCGGTGAGCTACATCAGTAATCGGCTTCAGCCTCCACAGCCCGAGGGGGCGAGCTATGCCAACAGTCGGCTTCCGCCTCCTCCGCAGCCCGAGGCGGTGAGCTACATGAATAATAGAAACCAGCCTCCGCAAGCGGCTCAACCTGCTCCATCCCAGCATAACCTTCGACCAGACCCGCAACAAGCCCATCAAGTACCGGCCCATATGAACAACCCAGCCAATACTCAACGTCAGCCAGCTTCGCAAGGAGAGATGCCATCGTACTTGAACACTCCCAACAACCAACAGCCACTCGAACAGTCCGAGATGCAAGCGCAATCAAACAACGGAAATCAACGCCAACCAGCTCCGCCAGCTGTACCCGAGTCACGTTTCTTCGGAAACCCAAATAGTCGACATCAACAGTCAGCCAGCCCCTCGGAAGCTCGCGCCTACAACGGCCTGAACGGACGTCATCCACCTCCGGTGATGCCACCACCAGCGTCGCCACCCCGCTACAGATACCACCCGTCCAACTACTACCAGCCACCGTCCAGCTTCCGCAGCTTCAACTACAACCCCTACAGCATGCCGGAGTACCAGGCGTCGATGTACGCTGGCTACGGCAGAAACGAACTTGAAGATGACGAGGAGGACCTACCCTACGCCAAGTATCCAAGGTCATCCGACGACGCGCTAAGGATCGAGCAGTCAGCCCAGCCAGCTTACCTCCCCTACGAGGATCGTCGCAATCCCTACACGACCTTCAGACAGTACAGCAAGGACGGCAGCATCTATGACGTAAGAGGAAGCTTTGATTTCGTTTAGGATAAAGCGATAGTTGAGTTTTTTGTTTAAGCCGAGGGGGAGCGGAAGAATGGCATTTATTTTTGAATCTATAAATAACGCTGGAAAATGTTTAAAAAAAGCGAGGAGTTTCATTGAAATTTCGATAGCGCGAAATCACGCCACTCATTGAAAATCAATCATGCAGACTTTCGAGTACAACCTGTGACTTATATAGATTAATGGGTTGAAAGATCGGTTCGCTTAATTAATCATTTCTTTCTTATTTTAATTACGCAATTCCTGCAGCCTGTTGACAATAATTTATGCGTGTTTTAAAACTTTAAACACTTACATGTATCGCGTACAACAACAATTGGCGTGTACGTTAAAGAAGGCATACAATTATCGCTTATTTACATTCGGGCATTCTGAACGAGGAAAATTTTAAAAACAAGATTAAAGAGCCTCGGCTTTCTTGCATTATCGAAAATAATCAATATTTTCCATCCAAGCCTATGCTGAGCAGATCTAACAAAGTAACAATCTAGTATTTTTCTGTCTGAAATCCAGAACCGCAGCCGAGGCGGCGACAAGCTCTACGTGGTCTATCGCGCCGACCAGTCGGACAGCGACCTGGAGTCCGTCGTCCGCCAGGCCATCGACATAGCTCGCCAGCAGCGGGACCAGGAGCGATACCGATACGAGCGAGCCTACATGACGGACGCCTATAGGGAAGAGATGGACGCGCAGCGGTTAACCTATACCAGGCCGGATCAGACGGCTCTGAACCAGGCAACGAGCAATGACCGTTACGACCTGTCGGCTGGAAAAGTATTTAGCACCGATGGTCAGTACGTGCTCGAGTCGGACCAATACGATCGCACCAAGTGGATCGCCGTGCCGACCAAGACATTAGAGAGCACAGTCGTTCCAACTAAAATTATTTCGAAAAACGATAAGGGAGAGGTTGCTGATAAAAATGAGCCAAGCGAAAAGGTCGAGACTGATAAGCAGATGGATTTTGTGGAGGATATGGAACTGCCATTGACGCCGACGGAACCATCCAATTTTGATAGGCCCGCGGAGACCACGACGAGTACATAGATGTAGATAAATTCTTTATAGAATTAAGTCAAGTTTTTTTAATGGATTTTTAGTTTTTAAGATAATGTATGTGTGCTGATTGTCGTGTAATCAGTATGCATGTACTCAGACTTTATTCGGTGAACCCATGTACTTGCAATAATACTTTGCCACGCGAAGAAAATATGCTGAATGGATATAAAGATTTATACTGTTGATATATTATATGTTCATTATTATATGTTATAGTATTATTAATAAAATTACATGACTGCGCATCCATGATACTTTTTTGATGCTAACATTAATGTTCCTGACCAATTAAAAAAAATTGTCCGAAGTTATGTAGATACAAATTTTACTTGGATGTACATTTTTAATTTGACCTAGAAGTAACTTCATTCATTAAATGCTCCGTTAAAAGAGGTGATTTACTTCGAACCTAAGCGCACGATGTATTTATGTGGAATTTAATGCATCAGCGTTTATAAACTGTAATAAGCTCACAGACATTAGTAGGTCAATTCATAAAATTAAATTTTTAAATTCTTTAGCAATTATGGCTTAAAAATAATTACGAATTCTTTCTTGAATAGCAACTTTTTATACCTACTGAAACTGCATAAAAGCTTTTGAATATTAATAATAAATTTTATTGCTTTAGATTTTCAAGAAGTAAAAAATAAAACAAAGAATTAAAATATATTTACATTTACATAACAAATTCATTATAATTATCATTACACAATCGACTTAATATGTTTTACCTTTATTAAGTAAGTTAAAATTAAAAAATTAAATATAGATTTCAAAACATTACAATACTTTTGTGTTTCGCTACTAAAAGAGTTGCAATTTGCACACATATAATAGTAATAAATGAAGAAAGCATCAACCCTTATATTCTTTATTAAGTTTTAATGGCCATAGCAAAATTTTATGCTTAAGAAAAGTAAACAGATACCCTTCTGTAAATATATTACATGAAAACAATATTCAATCCTTATTAAGCAAACTATTAAAAAAGTTATTGTAATTTAATAATTCGGAGAGGCTAGAAGTACAATACGTGTATGCAATAAAATCAAAATTTAACTTTTTTCTGTAACCATATCCAGTTAAAAATTTCTAGATTCAGAAAATATTAAATATTTTGTTTGTTATTATGCATCCATTTATCTACTTTTAAGTTCAAAATTCTAATAAAGACTTTTTTTCAATTTTTAGTAACTGCAATGCATAATTTTTATTTTAAAAATTACTTTTTTAATTTTATAAACGCACATTTATTCTCATAAATGTACAAGATAAACTTTTTAATTTTTTTGAAACTTAATAAACAAATTAAGTATTTCTTTAGAAAATCAAGAAAAATTAGATAGAATCAGAATAATTAAATAGAATTAGTAAAATTGAACATTTGTTTTTGTACATAAAAGAAATAAGTAATTTATTGAAAATGTATTTTCGTTGCAAATTTGAAAAAAATATATAATCATATTTTTTTAGAAGACTTCGAATTCACAAAAAATAGCAATTTAATAATTATGTTTCAAGAATAAATACATTCGATCACATTATTAGTTTCAGTTAACTAATAACATCACTTTCTTTTTTTAAAATGTATCGGCGCATGTGCAGTCAAGTATGTGACAATGAATTGGACATAAAAATGATTCGATGAATAAAAAATGAATTTGTTATCATGATTGATTGGCTATTTAAAAACACTATTAATTATTAGTAAATAATAACATAAAACAAAGAACAAGGAATAATAAATGAACATAGAACTGTCCAATTAAATCAAAATTCTGATGTGTTTTTTTTTAAATAAGTAATTAATATTAGAGTTTCTATTATGTTAGATTCACGTATATACTTTATAAGTTTTTGTTATTGCATTGAACTGTTCACACATTCACATTAGAGACGAAAAAAGCATAAAAAAACTAAATTTTTAACAAATAAGATTCTTTAAATTCTATTTTAGAACTATTCAATTTTAACAAATTTTGCTGAAATAATAAATTTGTTTAGGCTTGCATTATAGAGTTAAAGATTGAATATTCTTTTACAATGATCAATTTATTACTTTCTTTTACTGACTACCTTAGCGAAAATTTTACATTTTCGGTCTATCATTGAAATTACCTTTTATTTTTATTACATTTCTTTTTATTATATTTCGTTTTTGACATATTTTCTAGTCATTCTCACTTGAATAAATTTTATACGTATCTCAGGATTTTTTTTACAGAGGTATTAAAAGAATTTATATAATTAATTATAATTTACAATTTATATAATATATTGCAACAATTCCATTTGTGTTAGCTAATTAATAATACTAATTCAAAATATATAACAACTGCATTTATGGATATAACAAGAACAAAAAATAGTGAATTTGCGTTTGTTTTAATTAATAAAAGAAATGTAAAAATAATTAAGGTATACAATATAGAAAAATAATAAATAGAACAATATCAATGAATTTTAATATAAAATTTAACAATTTCCACACTCGCGATACACCTGCTCAAAAATAATCTGCCGCATAGGCATTACGAAGGCCCCGTTTCATGCGAATCAAAACAATGCAATGCATCCACGCAACTGTTGCGCCACGGCCCCCAAAAGCGCGTGCCACTAACAGCAAAATACATCCAACCTGTACACAAGCTCCGTAGCCTCCGTCGGATTTGCGAAATTTCGCGTCAGCTGAAAACGAAAATCCGTCGGGCAGTCGGCTCTTTAAATACCGGCTCGGCCAGCACCGAGAGCATCAGTTCTCCAGCGTCGAGAACCAACAGCGCAGACGCTCACACAAAGAAACGCAACCATGCGTTTGTCGCTCGTCGTTCTGGCCCTGTGCCTGGGCCTCTCCCTGGCCGTGCCAGCCCCAAAGAAGCTCGAGAAGAAATCGATCCCGGCCGACACACTCACAGCAGCCGCACCAAAAGCCATCGAGCCAGTTGATCAGAAGCTCGACGAGCCGAAACTGAACGACGAGGCGCTCAAGGAAGACGCTGGGGACAAGGTCGACCGTGCCAAGAAGCAGGCCTCAACAACCTTCTGCGTGGAGATCCGTCAGAACAAGCCAACCCAGGTAGACTGCGATGAGCTGAACAACCGGCCCATGCCACCACCGCCACCACCGCCGGCACCGATAATCATCCCAGATGAGCCTCAGCCGCAGCCACCACCACCGCCACCACCACAGATCATCCCCCAGGAAATACCCTCCGGACCAGGTGACTATAGCGGACCCGTACCCGCCTCTCCTGCCGCTGCTGAAGGTTGCGAGCCCGAAATCGCAGCCTACCTGATCGAGCCTACTGGCGAGATCGGCTACTACTACACTGGAAACTGCGCTCAACACGTGCCAGCCCTAGTCCACGTACCCTCCGGTGGTTTCCCGACCGGCAGTTTACCCTCTGGCGCTGTACCCTTCGGACCCACTGGCATCTACGGCATCCCAACTGGCGGCTATGGACCATTCGGACCTTCCGGAGTTCCATTCTTCAACCTGCCACATGGCATTCCAACCACTACTCTTCCAGGCACCGGCACCGTTCCAGGCTCCGGCACCATCCCAGCGGCCGCCATCCCGACCGGAGGCACTCCGATGACCATCCAGATAACTCCTGGCACTCCTGGTGGCTCGACAGTCGTGCCACTCCAGACCGGCGGTACCCCCATCGTTCCCGGATCTGGCATCCCCACATCTGGCATTCCCGGAGCTGGCTTCCCAGGACTGCACGGCCACCTCCACGCTCACCCGCTCATCCACGGCCACCCTCTGAATCTTAACGGACTCAACGGACTCAACGGACTTAACGGTCTCAACGGAGGCACTCCTCTGCACAACCTCCACTTCCCAATGCACGGCGGAGCATTCCCACTCCAACACGGATCAGGCATTCCAGTGATACCCGTTAATGGCATCGGCGGCGGCCCTGGAGGCGAAGGACCTGGAAACGGAGGACCTGGATTCGAAGGACCCGGAGGCGAAGGACCCGGAGGCGAAGGACCCGGAACTGGAGGCAAGCCAGGACACCATCACCACCACCACCTCCACCCTCACCACTCCTTCATGCCCGGCGTGCAGTGTACTTGTCTGACAAGCCCGCTCGCCATAGCCCTAGGCAAGGCTGCTGCTGCCAAGGCCGACGGTTCGGACCCCAACGGCACAGCCCTCAAGTTATTACAAACCATGGCAAGGTCCGCCAACGCTAACGCAGCTAACGCACAGCAGGTATGTTTAACCATTGTTTTTTATATCGTAACTATAAAATGTAATTATATAAAAATTTCTGGCTCAGCTTCGCCGGTTCTCAATGATTATTTCACATTCTTTTTCAACTGGAAACATGAAAAATATGTCTGACTAAGAAAAAAACGAATTTATGTTTCAGAAGGCTGGTAAATCAGCAGACAGCTGGCTCGGATCACCCTGGGCGGGAAAAGATGAATGGAGCGGATCACCGTGGCAAGGAAAAAATGCATGGACCGGATCACCCTGGGCGGGAAAAGATGAATGGAGCGGATCACCGTGGCAGGGAAAAAATGCATGGACCGGATCACCATGGTCAGGAAAAGATGAGTGGGCCGGATCACCCTCGCCGGGAAAAGATGTATGGACCGGATCACCATCGCCAGGAAAAGATGAGTGGGCCGCATCACCCTGGTCGAAAGCGGCCGGATCGTCCAAAGACGAGGGGGCCAAGTCAAACAAACCGGTCAGTTAAAGCGTTGTTAAAAACCGTCTAGTTTTTTACTTTTTTATACAGGTTTCTTAGATAGTTATTGTTGTCGATTATTGAACGTTTTATACGCAGTTTTATACGTGTACAGTTATTAATATTAAATAAAGTGTTGACTAAAAATTTATATATTTGTTTCAGTGTTATTATTATTGACTTCTTTCATAATTCATTGATCGATTACCTTAATCGTCTTTCATTTCATAATTTTATCGTTTCTTTTTCGATTCCATTTTATCACTTCATTTCGTGAATTCAGTGCTCTTGTAGTTATCATTTCATTCTATATGAAATTATATAAGCACCGTTACTTAAATTAATGTTAGTCAGTAAATAATAATTAAGCACGCGTGATAAAATATCGATATAAATATACTTCTTAAAATAATTTCTAACACAAAACTTACTTCAAAAATTAGTCTGTTATTTTAATCTCAAATAAAATTAATACTGAAACAAATGTAATAAAAATTTTAATGCCAACTTATCAAAGTATCTAGGAATTACTTTTTGTTCAATTAGATTTCTCCTGTTATAAATATTCATTTTCAATGTTCAATATCAACACCATTCTATTCAAGAAACCATTCTACATCTCCAATTTTCACCTCAAAAATGTTCATTTTCCTGTCAATCTCCATTAACTTTATTCTACATTTATCATCCAGAACTTTCAACTTTTCCAAAATCCCAAAATTCCTCTCCTAGTACTAAGTTATGCTCAAAAAAGCAGATCGTAAAATAGCGACAAACTCTTACAGATGCTAATGAACGGACGCTACATATCACGACCGATGGGCGGCCTTCAGCAAACGATGATCCAGCAACAAAGCATGAACCCTATGGGTATGTCAGGCATGGGAGGCATGGGTATGGGCCCAATGGGCATCAGTCCAATTAGCCCGATGGGCGGCATGATGGGCCCGATGGGTTACCCGATGTACACCGGTGGCATGATGCCGATGATGCGCGGGGCTGCCGGCGACTGTCCTGGACTCGCAGACAGCTTCCAGGGAGGCTTCCCCATTCAGGGTCTCCGCTTGAGCCGCGACGACGTCGCTGATTCCAAGGACAAAGACAAGGACAAGACCAAGGAGTCAGAACAAAAGGACCCTAACGCTGCGGCTACAGCACAGCCTGAAGCGAGCCAGATCTCGACGGTTGAAAACGCGAGTAGCTCGCCAGCTATCGATGTCCAGAACAGCGAGAATAAGGACGAGGCAAAGAGCGCCAGGGTCGCGAGACTCCTGTCGCCCGTTGATGAAGATATTAATGCTGTAGATTCTAATTGAACAAGAGATTATTTATTATGTTTTATAAGCCCTTTTTTACGCTCGTTTAAATGACTGTTTAGAAGATGCGTGAAACTTCGATACTCGCGTATACGATATTTAGTTGTAGTTATATTTATTACACCTTTTTATACCTTTTCATATTATACGTAATTGAATAAAAAAATTATAATTATAATTAAGCTGTTTCTTATCCCTTATTTCACTATTATACAAAAAATCTTTATATTTAATTTTTATATTTATTTTAAACTAAAAACTTAATAAGTTTATAAATTCATAAGTTTTTTTAATATTGGTGATTGATCGATAATATTTAGTAAAACTAACTTAACCTATTTAGTTAGGTTGTTTTCAAAGTTTTTACTTAAATTGTAGAATTGTACTCTTATTTTAATATATAAAATATTTATAATACTAAACTATTTACTTGCCATACTTTTTGGAATTTTGAGCACCCATTTTGTAGCCGCTATCGAAGAACTTGAGAAACTCACAGCATGCTTAAAGCCAAATGTTTTATTTATTTTTTTATTTTCGTTGTTGGTTTCAATTTTAATGACTCCATAATGCTATTGTCTTGAAAACTTTATATGTACAATGATATAACTACATTTTGATAGATTTTGTCAGAATTGAAAAATTTAATCTTTACATTATTTAAGCTAGTATTTTGAGGCTAGCTTCCATTTCGTCTGTAACGACGTACAAGCTTTCAATTGTTTTAAAGTATACGTTTTCAAAATTTAACAATCTAAATGACTTCCATGTTTTGTTAAAGTATTTTAATTCGACACTTAAAATAGTAATTATTAAATAACAATACGCAATAAGAATATTTGAAAATTATTGATAAAATCAAGCGGTACTGCGATAATAACACCGCAATCATTGGTGACTCGTTGAAAAGCAATTACTTTAAAAAGATAAGATATTAACTAAATCTTTTGTGTCATAGTCTCGGTTTTTCGTCATACACTCAGTCTTCACTACGACATTGTTTTATGCTTTGGCAGTGGATTTACTCGACCGAATAAAGTTTTTTATAAAAGAAATTATCCTAAAGTGAGTATTTTAGTCACCCAGTGTATCACAAATATGTATGAATGAGTTTCATAATATTTAATTTATTTAAATAATCTATATAATCTTTAGTATAATGAAATCCGATTATGTGTATGCCTAATCAAGTACAATTTCAATTAAAAATTTTTTTTCAGTATAATGGATCAAGAAACTGGTGAAATTGAGGTTACAGGTCCAACTGAGAAAGTTAAAGAATCTTCAAATTTGGAATTATTAGAACAATTAGATGAAGAAATGAATCATCATGTTGAAAGTACATCAAATGAAATCGAAGGTGAAAAAACAGCAAGCTCGTCTCGTAAAAAGCGAAGTATTATTACTGCTCCACCTCGGCGAAATAAAGACGGACGTCTAAAATATCGAAGAGACCGAAATGGAGTTATGAGAAAAGTTCTCACTGCAGATTAGCAGGTAAATACATTATATTTATTTTAAAAAAAACTTTATATTTTAATGAAAATTTCTAAAGTATATAAACAGAGTGTCGATATTATCTAATTTTATTATATATATATATGATTATGCCTATAAACTTTCACGTATTAAATAAAAATTAATAGTATAGATATATTAATATAAATTATTCTATCATGATTGGCAAGTATAAACTATTAGATAATATCATTTCTTTAACTTTTCACTTTCTTAATTAATTTATGTATTCACAAACCATAATTATTTTCAAATTAATCGAAATTATAATAAATATTTGTTTTCCTATTATAATAATATTGATATCTTTTACTTTTCAGAATGAACAGAACTTGAAAAGTAAATTAACTTCTCAACCAATATTAGCACTTTTCTATTTATTTAAAAGAGGAAAAAATTAATTCATCGAACTTTATGTATATGAAGCATAAACAATAGGCACTTGGTAGCAAAGAATTCGTAGTCGGTAGTCAGACATTTTATTGCCCCACCTGGAGAAGTGAAATAGAGAATGAAATATTCTATAAAAAGTAGAAATTGCAAGTCTTAAAACTTTCTTTATATGCGTGCTATCGATATCAAGTAAAAAATTAAATAACAAAGAAAAGTTATCGTTAAAAAAGAGTCACTCTTTAAAAATTATTCCAATAAGCAGCATGTAGAAAGTGCTGAACTTTGCATTAAGCCTGTTAATCTGAATTCTTTTGCGTACGATAAACTAAATGGATTTACGACGAATCGTTTAATCTTTTATTAATTCTTAATAAAAATAATTTTTATGTTATTGTACCTCATATATCAAATATTACATATTCAACTATTACGAAGTAGATAAATAGATATAAGATGAAAATAGAAGTTAAATCAAGTATTTTGCAATGATTAAAGTAATCTTCACCGTATTAAATAAATAGTTGAATAATTTAAACACTGCTTATTAAATTTCAGTTTATAACAAATTTTTTCTAAAGTACCGGTACACATTTTCGACACGCACAACCCCGTTCAGTTTTTAATGTTATAATAATGATATAATATAATATATACATTAAAAATTATACCATTTTTATACACAGTTAGAATGTATAAATAATAATTTCTCTTTAAAACAATAATTATCATAACACAGGTGTAATACTATAATGTAATAATTAATTGAACCTTACATAAAATACGAGTCTCGCTATCGATCGTTATCTAGTTCATTTAGTTTAAAATTCGGAGATAAGTGACTATGGCTGCGATATATAAGAAGCTTGCATTTGCATATTTTTGGCATATTGAGGCTTCATCCAAGTAGTTTGTAATTTCAAAAAAACATTGATACTTCTATAACTTTGCAGTAAGAATCTTTTCTTTTATCATTATATATTAAAATATCAAAGTGAAAAAATCTATTTTTAAAGTAAATATGTTTGCTTTCAATATCCGTTCACTTAAAAAAGTTGTTAATATAATCAAAATATTAGTTTAATATTATTTATTAATCCTTGATTTACTGTTTTTTATTTATGTTCTTTAGAGCTCTTAGCTTTTTTGTTGTCAAAATTAGACAAAACAGTTTGCTGCATCTTCTGATTGTATGTATTGATATTTGAATAACAATGAAGAATATGATTGGTGCCAAATTTTATTTTTTGCTCGCTGTTTTTTATGTAAACGCTCATGCAATCAACACATTAAAAACAGAAAGTAATGGACCTACGGATCAATCTATTTTCTTACAAAAGGTTTGTAACTTGATATCTATATTGTACGAAACTTATTTTTTCGTTTTTATATTTTTGTTGAATATATTTATTTTTTAAACGATTTAAAAAAATATAAAAAATATATTAAAGATAAATACCTTGAAAAATGTTAAAAGAAACTAAAATTATTTTTAAGTTTTTATTTAATTATCAAAATGATATTTTTTGTTTGATCAGCTGCTGAAGAACAAAATAGATTCAACAGAGACTACTGTTACCGAATTCACATACATTGAAAGCCTTGAAATCAAAGATAAAAAAGCCCAAAGTGAAATGATAACAGATTTGGATCCGCTTGCAAATCAAGATTATGATTATGTGGTTTTTCAGACATATTACGAACCTGATGACGAAGAGTCTTCATATATTTCTGGAAGGCATATTATTACTGCACCTATTACTTGTCGATACGGTTATGGAAGAGACAAATTAGGAAAGTGCCGCAAATTATTGTAAATTATTATGTAATATAATTATACTTATTAGCGTTAAAATTGTAATAATATTTTATACTACTTTAAGTAAATTTAGACTAGAATACTCAGCACCTGTAAGATTAATAATATTGTATATAAACAAATCAATTTAGATAAAGAAAATAACATCAAAAATATTAAAAAAAGTTAACATATGTTATATATTTTCAAGATTCATTACAAAGCTAAACTATTTTATACAGCAATGCCTTTCAAAATGATTTATAATAAGATTACTATAACTGTTACTAGAAATTCAAATGAAAGAACAAAAATACAATTCATATTACTTATTTATACATGACGAAATTTGATGTTATTATATTTATATTTTTTTGTAGAAAATGTAAAATAATAAATAATATTTCAATACTTTATAACTTGATTTTGAAGTAAAAATTTATTAGTGACCTCGATTACTTACCTTGTAAGTGGCATTTTTGACAGATGATAATTTTAGCTTTAAAAGGAAAATAAGGTTTTAAAATTCATGAATTTTTGCATAAATTATCAGTGTACCCAGATGATGTATGTTAATGTACAAAAATCACTATTCATCGTTATCTAGTTCGATCGATCTATCCGAAGATAAGTGACTATTGCCGCTACATATAAAAAGCTTGCATTTGCATTTTTTGTGTAGAAAGTTTTAGTCCAGTGATTTAAAATAATTTTTGTACACATTATCCTAGTAAGAAAAATTTTACTTTATAGTAAATAACAAAAAGATAATTAATTTTCAAAATTGTATACGTTTTTATTTATTACAAAATTATATGGTTTACAAAAATTTATTTATTCCATTTATGTTTATATTTGATTATAGATACTAAAAATATTTGATGTTATTGTTTGTATAAGGTTGTGGAAGAATTTGTTTTAATTATTAATGATGATTTCAAGAAGTACCATAATCTCTTGTTTCGTTCTTTTAATCTTGTGTGTTAAAGGCTACGATGGATTCATAAATCAAATAAATATATTTGGAAAGGTTTGTATTTTTCAACAATATACTTTTTATCTTTATGCTAATAATTATTCAATATATTAAATAAGAAGCACTTATAAATACTCAAATTGTTTAAGAATTTACTTTAAGTAGTAGTTAAATTAAAAATCTCGGTTATTATAAATTACGTAAATTTAAGAGAAACTGAAATTTTTATCTTTATTTTATATTAAAAAAAATTAATATTCTGTTTGATCAGCTGGGCCAGAATAGAATGAATTCAGCAGAAATCAATTACATCGACCGTCCAGTCAGAGAGGATTTCTTCGATCAAATAAGAAATACAGTACAAGATTTTGTGGAAATAAATTCAAATTATGTTAACGATTTTGCCGACAAAGTTTTACCTAGCATTTCTGTGAGTACTATTCTGCTCGGACAAAAAAATTGTAAGCCTGGATACAGAAAAGATATTTTAGGACGGTGTCGAAAAATTGCTTATAAATAAATTTTTTCATGTACCAACTTAAAAAATCATACATAATATAATGTGTTTGTATCAGAACTGAAGAATTTTACGAAAATTAATCACAGATATCTACAAAGAATCAATTTTATAATAGCAATTAGAATACACGCAGACATTTTTACGGATATTTTAAAACTTTATTAGCACGTTTTTATCAATTGTATTATTGTTATCATATCGACTAAATTATGAACTTCAGATTAAGAGAATGAATTTTACAATTAGCATAAGTGTGTAAAGTATTGCAAAAGTGCATAAAACCATCTGAAAAAGTATCATATTTCATTTCTTAAAAAAGTCGCTTCTATTTAGATAATTTCGATCTTCATGTCAAACCGTAATTTCATTCTACATATACACTTTTACCAATCTAGGGGTTGATTTTCTACTTAGATCTAATCAATGATTTTAAAGTCACTTTAGTTCACGTGCTTTAATTAACGATTAAATGACAACAATAAATCAATTGGGAAAATTGTACACATGAAAGATTAAAAGTTCTGATAAATTGCTCATAATATGAACGTATGTACGTATGTACACCGGCTGAAATTAAGATCTTTTCGAGTGTGTACTTAAAATGGCAACGTTGTAGATTTTATAAATCATATAAAGGATAGAATACAAAATTGAGTTGCGTAATTTGGTTATATTTCATAATAAAATTGAATAAGAAACTAGCAGATAAATAACTACAGCCCAAATAAAACTGTTTATGTATGTACACATGGCGAAGCAGGTGCCTTCTTAAAAAAACATTTATTTTAGTAATGAAAAGCTATTGGTGATACGATTTTATACAGTGCATGTGATAAACAATTTTTATAAAATTATTAATAAATAAAGTTTAAATAAAAAAATCCTTTTATCACTTAAAAAGTATGAGTAACAGAGTATTTTATAATTTTATTTTGAATGCATTTCCTTGATTTAACTAATATAATACCTTCAAACTCCATAATCTTTATAAAATAATAACTTTACTCTCTAAGTAAAGAGTATATTGTATAGTAGGGGAGAGCGGGGCTAGATGACACGCGGAGTTCGACGTTCAATTATAAATAAGTAACTCTGTTTAACCTTTAGAGGACGGGATGGCCCCTATACGGGCCATGCCCATGATCGACCCTTTACATGTGTTAGTTTTGA
>UELX01001051.1:0-52506 GCA_900480035.1 Eupelmus urozonus
AAATAAACTCCTTATAAGGAGTAAATTTCGCTAAGGAGTAAATTCGGGCATGGATTTACTCTTTAACTTTTAGAGAGAATGGTACGTTCTGCTGTTAGGTTTCAATGCACGGTCAAAAGAACGCGTTTAGTCTGTTAACTGAATTGTCTATTAAATAAACAGACAAAAAATATCACCTTTGAAGTTAACAGACAAAAATGTTTACAGACTAAAAATAAAAAATAGTTATTAAATTTTAATATTTTGTAAATAGAAATTATGTATAGGTATATGAAAATTATGGTGTTTCAGTGTTTAGAATGAATATTACAGAATAACTTTTTAATCATTTTGAAAACTTTTTATTTAAAGAATGTATGTTTGATACTCAGTTTTAAGTTGAACTGCTAGAAAAAAGAAAAAAGTTAATTGCACAAGTTTTCGTTTGAAAAGCTTAGCAATTTTGAAGCAATAATAAGAGCTACAGTGTATATTCGAGAAAAGCACTATACGCACGTCGAAAACGGTAACATAAAATGTCATCATTTTACGGTACAAACTGACATACTAGGTACAATTGGTTGTATAGACTCAAAATAAAACATAAAATTATTTATTGGTATAACTAAAATTATCTACAATGATTAAATTTATTGGGTGAAGTTCTAAATTTCGAATATTCATTCTGCATTTACTATGAATTTAAAAGTTTAAAAGTTCGAATCTTGGATACCGTTATATAGAATAACGCAGTAATAAATAATTACTTTTTTGAAAACGATTTATGAGAACGTTCGAATAAATAAAATTAGAAATTCTATAAAATTTACCATTATTTTTTATTTTTTTTACGTATTTTCGTATAATACAATATTGCTGTATTAGAAAAAATAAAAATACTATTTATTACTATTCTAATTGATTAAACTCAATAAAGTGAACATTCTCAAAGTATTTATTTGCAATATTGCTTTTCGTTATTTTTACTTGAATTAAATAATGAACAATTGAAATTTCGGTCCTCACTCAACGTGGCCAATCAGTAATTTTTAAATTTACGCAAACAACTTCCATATGACTCCATTTATATCTTAGGAATTCAATAAAAAGAAAGAATCTAAACCGCTATTGAAGATTTACTGTAGTTCTTGCTCTGATAGAAATCGAAATCACTTTGTGGCTACGGAAAAGGTAGTTACCATTAAAATGGTTTAAAAATAGAGTTCATTTTGAAAACAGAAATAATACGTTTTTAAACGGTACAAAAACTAAATATACAAATAATTTTAATATTTGCCATCTCGTATTATTAGCTATTTTCTGGATTATAAACCATATTTTAACTAGAATGAAAATAGTTAAAATGGGGATGCTTAATAATGTAAAAACAAATTATTGTTAATTTTTATTAATAATAGTTCAAAAACAATCAATTTTTATATCACAAGTACTAAAGTGTCTCCTATTGATTAAGATTCTCTATTTACATCTTAGACCAATAAGTGTTCAGAAAAAACTAATGTTTATCCAAGCAAGAAAAAGTTAATTATCTATGCCATCAATTACTTTCCTAAGCAATACTGCAAAATATAAAGATTTCTACTATATAAATCGATACGCTCACATATAAGAATGAAAATGCAAGTCCACTTGCACAGTCTCATCCAGACACACTTGCAAATATAGAGCGCGAAAGATAGCTTGTACACCGTGGACGAGCAACTCCTCCGCGTGCAGAGCTATCGAGTTCCTTGCATATTGATAGCCCGTGCGTTGGCTGATTAATTATTATGCCGGAATTCTGGGGGATTGCCGGGCAGAGAGCCGCCGCCGCCGCCGCCGGCCTCATACATATTCCTTAGCGAGCGAGCGGGCGCCTACACTAGCCTCTCCTCGAAAGTGTAGAAGATTACGTGCGAGCACGAATCAAGCGGCGAAAGGTACTGCGCTGCCCTACCCTTAGTCCTCGGCTCTCCGAAGAGATGAAAATGGCGAGGCGACTTTTTGTTCCCTCTATTCTGAGCCTCTCTTTTTTTTCACGAGGAGCTACGTCGATTTTTAACGGGAATAGCTGCGTGCGTTATTTACGCTCTGATTTTACTTTCAAATCCAGCGGCGCAGTGCCAGAGAGAGAGAGAGAGAAGGGGGATAAGTAACGTTCGAAAGTCTGCACTCACGAATAAAACCCGGTATAAATAAGTATTTGTCTCTCCTGCGCTCTCTCTCTCCCTCTCTTTCTCTCTCTTTCTGTCTCTCGATGACACACGTGTTAGTGCACCAGGCCGTCCTGACACCTGAGAGAGCAAGACTCTATGCCTTTCGCTTTTCGCATAACTCGCACTGTGTGCGTTTGCTCGACTTCACTCTCTAAATATTTACTTGGAAATGCATGTATTTGGAAGGAAGTAGGCCATTTTTCTCGAGGTGTTTAGTTTATTTCTAAAAGAATGCTAACTGGACCTATTCGAAATAGTGTATTTATATATTTTCTCTTATTAATATAAGATGTTTTTATTTTTTTCTAAAATATTTTATAAAAGATTTTATTTTTATATCGCAATGATTCATCAATTTTATTATACTCAACATAACAGTCACTTTATTAAATATCTTGCAGTCGATTATATCTAAAAAAAGGTAACGGTACCGGTATTATACAGAGGCGTTGAACTTGATTGACTGTAGAGTCAGATTTTTTTTTCGGTTGTGCACACGCCGCCGTAGGTGCCAACGATTCATGAATATTGCAGCTCACGAAGCGCCGACATCTCAGCTCGGCATACAGTATCGCAACAGTATAAAGAATTAATAGCCACACTCCTAAGAAGCTTTACCGCGGAGTTAGAGCTGAAAAATTAATAAAATTTTTCCATTTTATTCGGAGGAAGCTAAAGTTTACGGGCGGCTCTCGACCTACTTAGTAAGCGAAATTCATCATTCCCAGAGACACTTTATTTTCAGCGTTTTACGCTCATAATAGCCCGCAATAAAGTCCTCCCATGCATCCTCTCAGCGAAAGGGGGAGAGAGCCGAGCCATAGCCTATAAATCCCTAAAGCTGTAAAAGTCTACAGTCCCGAAAAAAGAGTCATGCACAAAGAGAGCTGCGCGCGGAGTCTCGCAAAAATCACCCACACAGCCCGCGGCTAGCAGAAAGAAACCGTCTGCGCGCTCCCAGGCCACAGGATATTTCAGCGATCTGTGTACGTATAAGCTCTCTGCCGTGCACACATGCAGCGCGTAATGGGCAGCCATTTAAATTTTAAATGGCCGGCAAGCTGAGCGGCGAACCGTTGTGCCTCCTTCTCCTACTCTTTCTCTCTCACCGCGCGTTGCTGCTGCTGCTGCTGCTGCGCTGCGCATCGGGTCAGATAGCTGTAATTCGTTGCTTCCTTGTGCATGGCTATACTGCGAATATCTCGGCTAAGCTTACCCTGGGTCTGACTTTTTTTATCTTCGCTCTGGGAAACGTATGCATGAATAAAGAGGCTAGGGGATGCGTTGATTAGCGCGTTGACTGTTTACACGATGAATAGTTAGGACGGTGATAGTAATTGCTTTTTGATGCTGGCAATGAACCCTTGAAGCTTTGTTGCTGTTACAGTGGATTTATATACTCTCGAAATGGACATTAGACAGAAAAGTGGCTTGTTTTTTTTTTTTTTTTACTAAGATGAAATGATTTTTCTGGACATTCTCGATATTTTTTTATCTAACCTCTAAATCCGGAATACTCTCATTTATTTTGTGGTTAATACTATAGAAAGTTCTTAACCTTTAGAGAGTTGGAAAACCACTGTAGTGGTTTGACCCTTAATCGATACTTTATCCATGATCAGTTCAATATATAAGACACTTTTTTTTTTCTTAAAGAGAAAGCTTTGTGACATTTTTGGAATTCGAGTTTCCAAATGAATTCTAGCGTATCTAAGATCCTGGTAGATAGATGTGTGTATGACACAGAAAAGTAGTCTATTTCTAAGACTAGATATAAGTACTTTCATGTATTTTGATCTAATAAAAGCCAACTAAAAATAAAATCAGTATATTATCCTCTATTTTTTTTAATCATGATAAACCGCCCCTAAATACAGAAAATCTCACTTTAAGAAAGATCAGCTAGGTTATTGTGTAGAAAACAAATAAAATGACTACAGGACAGCAGGATAAAATTACACTATTGATAAAAAAAAATTTTTTTTACATCATATAGCTGTGATGAAGAAAAATGTTAAATGACCAATAATTGGTAATATATTGAGGCAATACATCCGTATTTACGACTTTACAGTTGTTTTTATTTCTTCTGTTTAAACTATTTTTCACGTATTTGGGTTATTACAGTTTTTCGCTGATGTAACAAAGAAGATTATTCTATCTTTAAAAATACTTTTGCAAATTTCAGCCCGATTACCAACTAGATTTTGAAATAAACCGATCAAAATTTCTCTCGTTTTACAGCTCTTTACATTACAGTATATCTATATCTAAAATTTAATAAAACCAATAAACTTTGATGGGATATTTCTCGAAATAGAGTCAATCAATATGAAATTTTGCAGTATTCTCGGAAATAGAGAAGAATTTTGTCCAGATCTTTACATGATTCTCTATTCTATTAAATTTACGAGCAAGAAACTATATGTTACAGTATATCTGCATTAATTAGGTAAAAGCAGTAAATATTCTTTTGTACCTATAGTGCTCTGACTTTTGTTTCTCTTAAATAGGTATTCAAGTAGTAATAGTTCTTGCATAAATTTTCAAGCGTATAATAAAATATTAATAGGCTCTTAGGTTAGTTATTCACATCGCTATTATATAGTCAAATGATTTTGATAAATTTTTTTTAAGCTTGAAGCAAGCTTTTTTGTTTACTCTAATTTACTTACAATGACGTATTAGGTAACATTTTTATAGGATAAAATATTGATAACTTATAGATGTTGAGTCACGGGGACATAACTCATTTTTCCAGATCACGTTAAACATTTTCTTTGTCATTATCTTAATAATTTTGCTTTTAAAAGATATATATTTAATCTAATGGCTAAATTTAATGTACGTTTTCTCTGTAATTGGTAAGCGATTAACGATAATATGTGATCCTCCATTGTTACAATGAAAATAGTTTTAAAATACCTTTTCAATTACATCCACTTTTTGTCAACAAAAATAGCCTTTACAGTTAAAAAGACAGAAATAGCCTCTAGCAATATCTTTTCGAGGCTGCACTATCGGGGTCGAAAAGTCCAGTATAAAGGCCACAAAACAATCTGCGGATAATGATGCGATCCCATTTTCCAGCACGTCCAGTAACTCAGCATGTTTTCACCGTAAATCATGATCCCCCCGCCAGTCATTTTATCCGCGCGCAATGTTCCTTGAAAGCGCAAAAAAATTCCCTCTCTATCCGGAACTATCTCTTTGACAGCCGTCATCAACCTAACCTCACTCTCTCTCTCCCTTTCTCAAGTGCTCGCACAACTCGGCAAGGCTTAGGTATATATACTCGGCAAAGATGAAGCTCTCGGTCACACAATGGCACACAACCTCTTCCTCCTCTCCATGAGCGCTCGTGGAGATTAGGCAGCCGGTGCGCGCGGGCACGTTCATATCGCGTGATAATCTCGATTAAGCCCTACGGTGTGAACGTGGCCTAACGGACGCGCTGCCGAACGCAGGCTTACCGTTCCTCGGGCAAGTATTGGCCGTATAGATCCCGTCCGGTTGCACACGTGCATGTAGATGTGTGTGGGTGTATGCGTATATACTCACATAATTATATACACAAAAATATAAATATATACGCATTTATAAACACAGGCGCACATGTATAAGCGCACACACACACGCGTCAAGAAGCATGTGGTCAGACCGGTCGGCGAGCTTGACTCGGCAACGAGTGAGCGGTCCCTCTTTGCTTTTTCATCTTCCACCTCCTCTCTGGCCGGTATATAATATAGCTTTTGCGAAAGAAAAAGAGAGAGAGAGAGAGAGCCTGGATGCTGCTGCAAAAGTATATACGTGCACACGAGCGCGCGCGCGCGCCGGTATGTATAGTAAATAAGGCACATCGGCTTATTTGGAGATGTCTCCTGCTTTGGCCGCTCGGCTCCTTGGCTATTCGCAATAGCACAGGTGTATACATATCCGTATGCCCCGCTCGCTTTCTATATGTTTAAGTTGCGCGCGGTGCAAAGGCCCGGCTTTCTCAAGAGAGAGAGAGAGAGAGAGAGAGAGGGGCAAGGACTCGGTGTGCACGTACCTATACATAAAGTTCGAGTATAGGAGATAGAGAGGAGAAGGAAGCCTCTCTGCGCGTATAACTGGTGTATAAGGAGCTGGAGCTGGAGAGAGGGAGGGGAGAAAGGCCAAGTCAGTGTCGGAGATTCCGATAATCCGGGAGACTCGGATCCCGTAGTCTTCGGGATATATTCGACGAGCTCTCGCTCTCTGAAAACGATCCGCCGCAGAGGCAGTAGTAGCGTCACGCATGAGTTCGCCCTCGAGTTTCGGATTCCCTTCTTCTTCTCTCTTTCTCTCTCTGCGCTCTCCCTCTCTCTCTAAGTGTATACGTACCTGTGTATTAGCCAGGCTTTTGTAGTGGAGAGCGCGAGCATTCGGATTTTATTACTCGGGGATTCGAGAGAAAGAGAGATAATCGCTGGGCAACGAGTACATTTATATGTTCGCCGGGTATGTAGACTGGGAGTAGAGAGAGGTATTTTATCGCTTGCTCGGCCGGCGTGGATGTTGCGTGCGGATATTTTTCAGCGAGGATTACCTATTGGAAATAATGATGAGGTAACCGTACGCAGAAGGCGCACTCGGTTTAAGGAAAAATTAATAGTCGATGTTCAAGTCTTTATGTGCACGCGGGGACTGGTGTCCTCGGTGTGCATGGAGCTGCAAGATTCATTGTTGGTATTTTTTTATGTCGTGAATTTGATTAATCAAGCTTGGATATTATGCTTTAAACACTTGTTTTTGAATTTTACCTATTTTAAAGATGACTCTCTGCGCTTTAATGCAAGTATTTTATTGTATGTCATGAAAATCGCAGTTGAAAGTTCTAACAGAAACTTGCCAAGAAAATACCTAAAATTTATTTTACCCTCTTTAAGACCTCTTTAGCTAAGAGCATCTCTAAAATTTGAGTACCCAGCCATTATTCGTATTGGCATCATCTTCAAGCCAACAAAGCCACCTCAAAGGAAAACATCTTAATTTCGCTGAAACGGAAGCATTCAAGCAAAAGATTTGCATATAGAAAAGCAGCCGGTTGTCGCATAGCTCCTGCGCAGCCAACCCTTATATACCTCCCCAGCTCGTCCTATACACTCTCGACGAACTATAGAGACACGCACGGCTCCCCGAAAGCTTAGAGTGACTGTTAAGAATTTTGCGCGATTCATAGCCAGAGCGAAAAGTGCTTTTACCGCGGGGCTTTCAATAATACTCGACTCCAGCCCCTCCACCTCGCCTTCGTAGCAGCATAGGTGGCTATCTATATATACCCCCCACACAGAGACTCCGCTATCTACTCGTGGATTTTTCAGAAAATGAAAAGGCTCCGTGCATCGGCGAAAAAAGAGGGGGACGGAGGAAAAATGAGGCCAGGCCTCGAGTGTATAAAGAGCCTCTCGCGATCTCGATCTTCGGCGTTTCGCAAGCCGCCGGTGCACACGTACACACACGCCACATACACAGACTCGTTCTAATTCAACATTCTGGTCGAGGCGAACAACCGCTAGAAAGCAGCCCGCTGTTTCTCTCTGCGCGCGCGACTTTGCTGAAAAGCAATCGACGCCAAGCGATGTGTCGCCTCTCTTCCCTGCGCATGCAGTCGTTCGAGAGTTCGCAGCTGATGACGAGTCATTTCGAGCGAGCGAGCGACTCATCAACGTCCTGCCTCTCTCTCTCTCTCTCTCTCTCTCTCAGGCCGAGCGCGAGAAATTGCGCGATTCTATCTCTCTTCTGGCAGTGCCGCAAGCGGGAATCCGCAGACTCTCACACGTGCTCCCCGAGAATCGATATATATATATGTATACATGTGACTCCGCAGCGAGATAGCTACATGTCTTTACGATGTCATTTCTGCGGGGCGCGCGGCTGTCTCCGTCTATCGGCCTGCTCTTTCGCTCTCTCACCGAGCCTTAACGATGCCCGATTATTTGCGCGCTCTCGGCTCGCTGTATACGAGAGAATAAGAGAGGCGAGAAAGGAGCCGGCCATATAACCCCCACAATTAATGACACACTGTTATACAAGACTGGAGGAGGAAGCTAATGCCCCAGCCCGGCTTTATACCGTCGCTCGTCCGCCGGATTAGGATGTATTTGTTATCTTTGAGCTAACGCCGACGCGCTCCGTATACAGCCCGCGTTTTATGCCCCCCGGGAAAATATGAGAGCGCGCGCGTTCGAGAGAGCCGCTTTAAGAGCCCCGAGAAATTGTTGCTGCCGCCGCGCGGCGACTAAGCATTTTTTCACTGCTAATTGCCGAGCGCTCGCGATTCTCCTCTCCGCTTTTTTTGCTGCATTCTTCTTTCTTCTCGAGATGCGCTTTTTTTGCCGAGGATGATGATGTTGGGAGCCCAAGGTCTCGCCGTGACCATTTCGGATTTGTGGCGTTTTTGAAATTTCAAGCAATTATCTCAGCGCATTAAAAAGCTGGAATGAAACTTCTCAAGGGTAGGTTTTTTGCGGCTGTCATTATGCCGAGGAGTCATTGAACAGCCGAGCGTTGCGGAGCTCCGAAAGTTTTGAGGCTGGTAACGAAGCATGCAGTGACGAGCCGCGCGTAAAATTGTCCAACGAAACTGATTAGTCGGGAGGAAGCTGCGAAATTTTATGAAAGTCGATCGATCCGCCGCGCGAAAGCTGCGTGCGCTCTCAGCCGCTCGAAAAGTTCACGAAAATCAGATTATTAACTTTAACGCTCCCCGAGCTTTAATCTCTAACTCGATAAACAAAAGTTGAGCTTAATTAAGTTAGCCGCTCTCGATCTCGAATCGAGAAGCGTGTAACGATCGAAAAATTTCTGCCCCCTCGACGGACAATAACGCATTGTTTCAGAGCAAAACATCTTCAACTTACCATTATCCCAGCGGCCAGCGTTTGGCCCTGGGAAAGTAGCGGCGCGGGAATTTCATAAAATAGCTCCGTTCTCGAGAGTTAGCTGAGCATCCGCGGCAGGCGCGGACGGCTCAATTAAAACTGCTTTTCTTCCAGTCCCCGCAGCTGCTGTCGTCGGCCCTGTCCGAGCGAAACTTTTCGTCGCTCTCTCCTCCGTCCTTCCTCCCTCGCCTCTCTCCGCAGCCGTTTTTCTACGACACTGCGCCTTGTTAGCCCTCAGTTTTGTCCCGGGCGCGCTGCTGCCCGCACCACGCAACGCCACCGCTTTGCTTTAGGCGGTTGGGCTGCAGCGCGAGCGCAAATATTATTTTCTTTATCTTTGGAAGTTGCCGCCACTCAACGACGGGCATGGCTTTTGTAGAGGGAAATGGGAGTGATACGGCGAGTTTCGGTTTAAAGTGGGTTTATTGTTGTTATAATTTTTTTATGAAGCTTTTTAACGGTACTAATTTTGGATGCACTATTGGTTATTAGCTTTACTCAGAATTAGTATATTAAGGTATAATTACAAAAAAATTGGTTTGAAAAATTTAGTAAATATGTTTATTAGCAGAGTTTTACAATTTTACCTCAATTAACAATCGACTATTTAATCGTCTATTAATTACTTGTCTGCGTTCCAATCCCGTTTAGAAACGTTAGGCCATTAAATCACGTGAAATATTCATTATACAATAAAAAACCTTAAAGAAATAGTTATTATATTCAATAATTTTCACCTGTCAACGCAGTATTCATCATATTGACCGTCGGGATAGATGGGTCATAATTGGAACCGTTGAGATTCTGACAGCGAACAGATTGTGCTCTACGTCATAAATATATCTACCTACATATATTGACAATAGAGTCACAGAGTTTTAAAGCAGATAAGCTATCAATAATCGATAAGTTATCTTACGAAACGTCGAATTTCTATGACTTTATTAGAAAGATAAATCGGTTTCTTTCTTTAATTGAAAAGAATCATCAAGTTTTCAAAGATCCTATAGTAATAACTTTCAACGATTTTTTTTTCAAGTGTATCCGAAGTGCCGAATAAATCCTAGATTCTAGCTATTATCCCAAGTCCGAAATAAGAAGACAAAGCCAAGCCATTAATCCCTACAAAAAGTCATTCTTATCTCAGCCAACAACAAGAGAATAATTTTTATTAGCGGCAGCTTTTGTCGGATTGTCGAGCGCACGCTCCTCAACGGCTGCATAGAATAACCCCACAATCCCGTGCGCTAACTCGCTTCAGAACTATCTACCCGTAACCCAGGCAAGAGGCTAATGCGATTGCCGTGCGCGCTGGCTCACTCAGAGAGAGAGAGAGAGAGAGAGAGAGAGAGAGAGAGAGAGAGACAGAGTCGTGCCGTATACGTACGTGAAGTCGGCACTATACACTATTTACCGTATAGATACCAACGCGCAGCTTTACTACCCTACCCTCTCTCTCTCTCTCTCTCTCTCTTTCTGTGCACGCCAATGAGCTAATCATAGGTAACGACGATGATGTCGGCGAAGGCGACTCGCGATGCTGGTATGCGCAGGGAGAATGAGAGAGAAAGAGGCGGGAGTGTCGATATACTCTTTATGGACTTGTATAGATATTCTGTGCGCGCTGACTATTTGATTCGGGCATAGACTACGCCATTGTCCTCATTCTGCATTCTCTGTCTCTGGTGAATGGAGCGTAAGCTTGAACGGAGAGTCTGTATTTGTCAATTATATTGACTTGGTTTTCTTTGACGAGTGATTTATTAAAGGGAATGCTCGGTGGATGCTGCGAAAATGAACGAGCAGGAAGTTGTACTGAATATTAGATTTCAATTGCAAGCTGTGTAGAAGATTAAAATCTGATTATAACATGTAAATGTTTTATCAGCATTAATAGAGAATAATGTAATGAAGGAGTTAAATGAATGCGATAGCAATTTGTTTTTAAAGTCATATTGTATAACTAATAGTTATAGTAGATAATGTTTCAAAAAGGAATTACAATTTTAAGTTTTTCTAGTACTATTTTTGCGCTTTCTAGCCGCATCTACACTAGCAATTTGAGAAAACAGAACAAGTTTGCCAAAGTAGGACTCCAGTAATTCTTTGCTACATGGAGCCTTGAATTTTGTAAAGTAATTACATTTTTCAGAGAATTACCTTAATAACAGTTTTAAACTTTAAAAAATTATACAGCGAGACTTTAAAGTGATTTGGAATACGTAATTGAAACGCAGTTTATTCAAGTTACTGGAACTCTTAAATAAATTACGATATGTGTATGTAATGAGGTAGATGCACTTTTTATGGTAGAGTATTAAAAATGTTGATTTTCAATTTTTAATATTTCAACAATAGATTTATATTGCCTTAACTACATTCTAACAATATTTAACCTGCTTCAAAAAAGAATTTTTCAATTCAATCTTTTTTTTTTAATGTCTGTCCCACGATTATTTCGAAATTACTTGATCGATCCAGATGAAATTTTTTTAAACGGTTTGTAATTTATACTAATAGTAGGTAATTATTGTTTGTGATCCAATTTCAATTTTGTAATGACTGTTCTAGTATACAATCAACAATTTTGTTTTTTCAATTATTCTTCCGTACTTTTTGACCATTATCAACAACTCCGATACTTGTTCTGAATTGTAAATTTTACAAATTCGTCCCAGCTGAAAATTAATGTACTGTTACCAGCTGCGTCGACAGAACTTTTCTGTACAACTCCCACACAACCTCTCGTGATTAGAAACTATTGCAATCATACGCATTCGAAATGGTCAACCACCCCACTAGCTTCTCCTAGCTTCATATGCTCCCGAGTCTTCCGTATACACATACCTTGCAGGTAGCGGCAGAATAAGCGAGTCATTACAGCTAAGCAACATTAATTCTCCTCCCGACAATTATGCGCTCTGCTCATATACGCGGCAGGGTACACGAGTCTACGGCAACTGACTCCGTGCAAATTGCGCCGAGGCGAATGCACGTTCTAGCCATTCGATTCTATAACTAACATCCTTCGGTAGCATTAGTGCTTTCGCCTCTTTTTCGCACGCTCCGCGTTAATCAGTCACTCGAACCGTGAATGGCTCGCTCAAAAAAAAACTTAAATTAAGCCTATGGACGCTAAAAGCGCTGACACGCATAAACAAAGCACTCATGTCAGGTCTTGAATTACGTGCCGTTGTCGGGCGCGCGATCAAGAAAAAGAATGAAATTCGTGAATGCGTGCGCGCGGAAGGGGACAGGGGCACGGAGGGGAAGTTCATTCGGCGATCTGAATTTGAAAGGCTGCTGACGCAAGGCCGTTCCGTTGAGTACTAAGAGATTTTTCGCAAACGTAACTGGAAGCTTGAATGGAATATAAATATCCACTTTGCGGAATTTTGTCGTTTTAGCAATTTTATACGAATTTTTTAGTTTTGTTATTTTGTTTGAGCTCGGTAAATATGAAAAATTCCGTAAAAATGAACAAAGAGAATATATTGAACGATTATATACAATTTGTTATTGCCCAATAAAATAAAAAAGTTGTATAATATAAATCACAGTCAGATTTGATAAAAATCTTATATAATCTTATGATTACTATAAAAATGTTAAATTTCTACAAATAAGACTGAGTAGTGAAAGTGTAATTTCTACTTAAAAATGAAAAAATGTCTAGGACTTCTTCAGGACCTTCAAAATTAAAGCATAGAAGTGCAATGGAGTGAAAATCAGATGAAAATGACAGCTTATACAGTTGTGCTAGCTCTGAATTAGGAGTAAAGGTTTGCAAGGGCATAAGTGCTTATAGCATCAGTCAATATGACTCTAAATTTTATCACGATGTGACAACGTCGACAGTTTCATTTTTCAGGAGCAATCAGACACTGCTAAATAAGTAAGTGGCTAGTTCTTCATTATTTGAAAGACTGACTAGCCACTTCCTGTATATGAATTTGTAATATATTATAGAGGATGTTGTATCGATTGTGTCAGATAGCATAGAGATTATTATAGCTAAGTCATCTGCTATTCATCATATCCGCAAGTATGATTTTGTGGCTAAACTCCGTGGGAAAGTCATACAGTATCATAAATAGAACTTTAGAGTTTGTAGTGGTAACGTCAGAAGAACGGTATAAGATTGATGCGAAGATAGGTGGAGAAGAGCCCTGTTGCAAAGAGATGTTACTGATTCATGTTTGGATATATATTTACGGCATGAGTGGTTTATCATGTATTTTGGCATTATAATTAGTTAAAACTTTTACTCCAAAGTAGATCCTGACGTACGTATGCACAACCCCATCGCCTTGTTCCTTTTTGTCCTGCTTGAAGAGTTTGAAACTTTCTCCGAAAAATCGATTTTCTTAGAATTTTCGTGAACATGTAGAAACGAGCTCGTTTTTTATATATTTTGTACGTGAGCAAATTCCTAATACTCGTTGCCATTCGAAAATTCCAAATGTATAACTTCGAAGTTTGTACTTCTAATATAGTAAAGCATCTAAAAATATGACTTTTGAATGTATGACGTTAAAACGTTTTTTTGAGTTTTCGGAAAAATAGTATATCACAAATAGCGATATTAGAAGGCAAAAAAAAATTGTATCGCAAGCTATATTATAGATATATCTATTGAAAAGAAAGCTTCAATGAAAATTGTATATTTTTATTGTAATAAGTGTAACTACATTTAGATTCAATCATTTCAGCACCATTATTTTTAGTCTGTTATATTTTGACCATTATTCAAGTAAACTTCTACTGTAGTTATAAATAGCAGTTTTTGCTATGTCCCATCATCCTATCAACTCTTGGCCATTCCAAACAGGTGATGGTCTTGAAGATAGTGACGGAGATTGTCTCCAAGATAGTGACAGAGACGGTCAAAGTGAGCTTCGAGTAAGGTCACATTGATACAATCCGCCTTTATGCACCTTTGTCTTCTTGGCTGATCAATTACCTTGACATTTAATCAATGGTTGCGTGTCCTAGTCTGAGAGTGTTTGTACTGTGTTATGCTTTTAAAAATATTTATTTTTAACTGTCGCAAAGTTTTCTCAGTGAGAAAGCAAAACACTGAATATCTGATAAATATGTCACTTTTGGTCGAAAGACTGTTGAAGGAATTCGTGGCTACACGATTAACGATTTAAGTTACGTGACATTTAGCGCTGTCAGTATACTTAGGTAGGTGACTAAGTTGGTTGCACCAAAAGCTTATTTATCGACTTTCTAAGACAGAAGATAGGGGACAAATTTTGGATATTTTTCATAAAAAAAATATAAATTAAATTCTTCTTTTTTGACTGTCAAATCTACTAGGGTACAGAATTATACTTATAGTAATGGTAATAGAATTTGAGGTAAAAAGTTACTTATAAGAGTACACTTCCACGTAAAAAGGAAGTACACGATCTATCCCATTAGGTGAAAAGTGGAACTAGCAGCAAAATTTAGAAAATAAAATAAAAATGAATTATTATTTTTAACACTTAGTCAGGTTACTTTGATTTTCAGAAATCATTTGCAGAAATTTTACGTACTTATCTTTTGATGTACACGAAAACTTTTTCCATTAGCAAAATCGACAGCACTTATTTACTCAACTTTGAACATCGCTGTAAAGGTATAAACAATTTCGAAAAGAGAGCGAAAAGTAAAACGTTTTTTGCTAATTTCCGTATAATCGAATAAAAAGTTTGAGCATCGCTAACGAGTTTTATTTACATGTCACGATCGACAAAGTTCTATTACATCTAAACTCGGATTGCTCAAAATCAACAGTATCCAATTAACGAAACTAAAGTTTTCCAGCCGTAGAGCCGGCAAATTTAATTAGCACAACTAAATCAGCGCTTTTAATAAAAAAATTCCGAGCCGAACATTTAAATGACACGTAACTAAATTCACCATTAAAGGCACACAAAACTTTCGATCAGCTCCAACGGAAAAATTCAATTACACCGGTCAACTCGCGCACAGCTGAGCCAAAAATGCGCCCTCCCTCACGACTAAACTTATTACCATCAGCAGCCTCGACTGCTGGGGTGGCTGCAGCAGCAGTTCCACTACAGCTCGCGACTCCGCAAAGTTGGACATACAGCACGCATTTTTCGCTCGAACTCGCTCGAAACCGGCCAACAACGATCAGAGCGATACGCGAGGGGCCAGACTCACTCCCCCGACACCTTTCATATA
The DNA here is from genome assembly GCA_900480035.1 of Eupelmus urozonus. Taxonomy (NCBI): domain Eukaryota; kingdom Metazoa; phylum Arthropoda; class Insecta; order Hymenoptera; family Eupelmidae; genus Eupelmus; species Eupelmus urozonus. The sequence continues at coordinate 15,302 of UELX01001051.1, forward strand.
TCCCTCATCGTCGTAGTTGCCGCTGGCACAATGTAACCGAGACAATGGCATTGTACTCGCGATGCGCGCAGCCTCGTCGCGATAAAATTGCGCGGTTGGCGGGAGAGAAAAAAAATTGCAAAGGTGGGAGAAACGGTGCGTGTATAGCCAGCGACGGCACAGTTTGACGTGGCCGCAGTTAGTTTACGGCGTCGCGCGTTTGATCGATGAAAATCGCCGGGGCGCTGGTGGCGCTCGCCCAGTCGGAGGTGCCAAAGATACAATCACCGCGAGGGCAACTCGAGCGCGCACGGCATCGGGACATTTTTCAAAGGCCTATTTTGCGGGTAAGCCTTAACGTGACCGCTTCTTGTGCGTGCGTCTGTATACGCGTGTGGGTAGATAAAGAAAGAGAGGGAGAAAGAAGGAGGTGTATTTCTTGGCCGAGCTGTGGCAATTTATGCGGGATTTTCAGTCTTGAAAATTAGCCTCGAACCTTCTTGCCTTAATCAATTTTGGAATTATATAGCGTATGCGCGAGGCTGTTAAGGGCGGTCGTTAACGTGCCTTCGTGTAGTTCGCGAAATTTATTGAAATGTTTCAGGAAACGGCGCACGTTTGGAGAGTCGAAAAAGGGAGTGGGTATCGAATTATTATTCTTATGGAGAAAGTTTGAAACAAATTTACTATTTTTTATAAAATTAAAGTTTAGTTAATTTTTTATATTTACAATTTTAAAACAAAAATAGAAGCGTAAATATTGAAACTATAAAGTTAAAGGAAACTGAAGTTTATCCATTGATTCATTGAGTTTTCATAAAAATTTGATTTAATTTATGGACAGATCTATGCTTAGACACTTAAAGATGTACTGTAATCATTTTAGAAAGATTAAATTACACATTTTATAGCCCTACAAATAGATTATATAGGTCAATGAACATCAGATGAAAATGTCTGATTATAATCGTATTTTGTTCCAAAAATACTATAAAACTTCTTTCATTCCATTAAACTCCTTCCATTTTTACGTAAAATCTTACATAAACCCAATACTAAACAAAATAAAAAAGAAAAATAATAATCCGTAATCATCGCAAGCGTAATTGGTTTGGCAAAGCTAAATAGCGATCGCACGACTACCGCCACAGCCACTTCCCCCAAAAGTCTAAATTACTCAGCGCTCGCAATCCGATAAACCCATTCCAGCTCGTATACGGAAAAAAGAAGTCCATTAAAAGCCGTAAAAGTTTCATTAGATTATCCTCCCGCAGATTTAAGTCTACCCGGCGCAGACAGCGTCAATTGCCGCACCATAATACTCTTCTCACCTCTCGCGATTTCTCGCGGCGCGCCCCGGCTTCTTGGCTCGGCTTTCGCGGAAAATGGTGCGGTTACACAGCGGGGAGAGCCGCCGAGCCGAGGAAAAAATTCATTAACCACGATGAGAATTCTCATCTGCTTCCTCTTCTCTCTCTCTCTCTCTCTCTCTCGGTCAACGAGCTGGCTCAGAGCGAGAAAAACTCGGGATGATGGAGATGCTTCTCGCGCGAGCCCTTCCAATGAGATGGGTCTAGGCTCGCGGAAAAAAGCAAGAGATGGAACTTTCCGGGGGCATCGTAAGAGTGAAAAAATTTCGTGTTCGCATTGCGCGCGGAAGTAAAACGAATCGAGACACACCGGAAGCCGTTAATGGCAAAGCGCGGGAGTGGAAAAAGAAAATTAAATGAAAAAATCTGTCGACTCCGGGCGAGTTTACCATAAGAATGAAAGGTTGTAGTAAGGCTCGCTTTCGCAGTTTTGTCGTAATCCGCAGAATCCATTAGGCGGCATTGTGCGCCGGGAGAGCCTTCTCCGCAAGCGCAAAGTGCCTTCTTTATAGAAAGGAGAGAGAAAAAAAGGAACCGCGCGTGTATATAGACGCGGATGAATTGGGGGTGTGGGCCGCGCGATGCCTTTTCAAAGAAAACAAGCCGCCCATCGAATAGAATACGGCCAATACTACGCTGGGGGCTTCGGCCCTTTTTCTTCTTTGATCGGCAGCCATACAGCTCGCAGCGATTCGGGCCATTCGTCATTGTGTCAGCGCTCGCGCCGGAAAGCGCCGGCGCACCGGGGAAATTTGAATTCGGAGCGAGGAGACTCGTGGGTTATGCGCCTGCGATTAGCTCTTTTTCCAGGGATTAAAAAAATCGAGGTTGAAGGAAATTTTCCGGCCACTTCGCCGCCTGCGATTTATGGACCCCGCTCACTTGCCCGCTCTTTTTATATATATATACGCGAACGAGTGTAAAAAGTATCGCCAGCCGCACGTTATACGCAGTGAACGACGACGACAGGCCTGGAGTGTATAAGTCTGGGGGGCGCGCGAACCGATAAATCGCCGCCCGTAAAACGTCGTTAAGGGAAGCGTCGCGCGCTGGCGAATTTTTTCGCGGTAAAAGCGCGACAGCGAGCTCGAGTGCCGGCGCTGCGCCTGCCACTTCACCGCGGAGACAGCCTGTTTATGGCGTAAGGGAGCCTGCGCGCAAAGCGATATCCTTCAGCGTGCCTAGCGGCAGGACGAGCTGGGGGTTTTGACGAAAAAAGGGAGGAAAAGTGGTACTCTGGTTGAGGTGCTCTTGAGATTTTGAAGTCAGCTTTTTGGGAGGTGCTGATAGTATTAGCTTTTTATGATGGGATTTTTTTTCTACTGCGATTGATTTATTTTGATGCCCTTTTTTCTTGTACTTAGGCTTAATCTAATAAAAATTTTTATTTTTGTTACAGGTGAGTTACTTACTGGACATCTCTTACAAATTACTGACTTACGTTTCCTCTTACGTAAGTTTTATCAATATTTGAAAGCTTTAAGTACGTACACCCCATACTTCAGTTTAGGAAAACTAAAATGAAGCAATTTTTATAAAATATTTAATTATTAAAAGGCAGTTTATATTATTTAAAAATACATATTTTACATTTCCACGAGTTCGAATTAAGTATTTATAAAAAGGAGCTATATAGCAATGACAGATAAAAAAACAGTTTGTTCAATTTGTAGTTAGAAAAAAGAGGCGGTCAATATCTTATGCAACAGTCTTAGAAATCTCTTTAAATGGTAACAATCAGCCAAGAAGGATTATAATTGAACCAAGCCATTATCCTCTTTAAAACCCCGCGAAAGGAAATAAAGACGCTCCAGATCAAGCAAGCAACGAACTTCTTCGTAAATCACCGCCAATACTCGCTCAAAACTCGTTACATAGAAGGATGACCGGTATGTCTCTTTCTCCCTTCCCCATCCGGCCTGCTTTATTTCCTTTTTCAAGCTCAAGGTGATCGAGAATCGTTAATCCGACCACGGCCGGGCAATCACTTCACCATCGGACTTCTTTCCGATACATCCAGCCTGCAAAACTAGATCCAGAATTCGAATATATCGGACCGCGGCTTTCAGACTTTTCAGTCCGATTACCGCCAGAAGTCAGAAACCTCGCTTACAAAACGTTACATCGAGCTGGCATTAGGTATGCGTATCGCGGCCCTCCGCAAAAAGCTCGCAGGAAAAGAAGAATAACGGTAGGAATCGCGCTAGCCTGCAATTTATTCGCGATGCCGATTGCCATAGTATAGCTCGACTCCCTCGCAGCTTCTTTTGCATTTCTCTCTCTCTCGGTGAGCTCTACAGGAAGGGCCGGGGAGAGGAACTTATGGGCTTATGTTTTAGTACCGTCGGATCTTTTTCCCTCTCTCGTTTTTCTTTTGTCCGTTGCTGCGCGCTGTCTATACTTTGCCGAGCACTCATTGCAACGAGGTAATAGAAAGTTTTGCTCGATAAGCCGTGCAATGAAATTTATATCGGCAGGAGGAAGAGGAACTGCTGTACCGGGGAAAAAAGTATTGTGTTGAAGCTGCTAGATCGATCTTATTGAGCTGCTGCGGGGAGAGCTTCCCGGTAACATGAATTTTGCAAATTGTTCGGCATTAAACATTTCTACGGCTTCTTCGAGAGCGGGGAGCTGGCTGAAACCTCGGCGTTTGCGAGACTTTAGATAGCGAATCGACGTTTTATTTTCAGCTTTGGAATTGTTGGGGAGATCTTGAGGAGGGAAGGGTTTGGGTGTACCATTGTTCTGTAATTTTTCATCCCTCGTTAAAAAGGCTCGTAAATAAGAAACATCGCTCTCATTGTTAGTATCCAGCTTTATTAGGTTCAAACTCAAAATGCTATCAATCGTCTCCGAAGAAAAAATTCATTTGCAGATATTATCAAAACATCTCACTTTCTTAAGCGCTCATAAAAGCTTCTCAAAAAATTTTTCGATCGAGTTATAAAGATAGACGAAGCATAACCCCTCTCTATATGCACGTAAATCGTCGCCGCTTTATCCGAACCTCGCCAGCGCGAATGACACAAACTCCCATCCAGATAAATAAAGCCATACACCCTCGGCAGCAAATCGACGTACATAAGTTTCCTTTCCTCTCTCCTCCCTCTCTCTATCGATCAATTCCCAAAGATAAAATTTTACAATCTCCCAGAGCGGCAGCTTGCCTCTATAACTCCCGATTTTTCACTGATACTGCAAATATCCTTCAGCAAGCGCGCGCGTCCTCGAATAATACCTGCCCCCTCCTCTCGCCATTCAGCAACTAGCCGTCTGAAAAAGAGTCGCGAAGGGCTGCAGCGCGGCGAAGGGTTGACTGCAGCCCGGCGGGGGAAAGAGGGTGTCGAGTTTAATTTGATCCAGCTCGAGGATTTATGAGCGGAGAGGTATATATAGGAGAGTCGGCGCGCAATTCGTCGTCGCGCTGCTGAGCGCTCGTATAAAACGGCTGGCCGGCCGGCCCTATTATTTACGAGCGGCACGTGCCCGCAGGCCTCCCTCCCTCTCTCCTCGATACCGCCTCGGCTACTGCTCGTTTCGCTGCTTTTTCATAATTGGGCAGCGATTTAGTGCGCGAGCGAGAGCCGAGCGCACGCAGGTGCGCGCGCGAGCTACGAATTATTATCCCGGAGTAGGGCCAATGACAGGCCGGTTCGATCTGCGTACGAGTGCACTCGTCCGCGACCGCAGCGCCATTTCGGTGCACCGATCCGTCGGCCAATCGTAGCTGCCCGGCGCGCTCCATTAGCCGCCGTGCAGCAGCAGCAGCGGGGTGCTCTCCGGCAGCTTTCATGATTAATGCATTCAACAACCGCGAGTCCGCTATACAAACTGACAGCCGTGGACGCCGGAGCTGTGTGTGTGTGCCGGCTTACCACCCTCGATTTAGCCTTGTCTTTTGAGCCCCTCGCGCGGATCGAGATCTAGATGGGATGTGTAGCTTCGTAGTGCTAGGCGAAAGTTCTACGGGTTTCTGGGTGGGTGTCTGGCTTTTGGTAATTTTGAGGTGAATACGAGGAGCTACTTAGGAGGCGGTGAGTTCGTTGCTGAAGTTAAGGAGGGGGCTGGAAAATGCTGAAGCGCATGATCAATGCGGTTGTAGTTTTCCTTTTGTACTGTATATACTGTACCTTTTTTCAATTTATTTTGCTCATTATTTTTCTACCTCTTTAATTTTAATTGATAGATCGCAGATCGTGCGCAAGAATGAAAGAGCAATACAGCCCGACGAAGCCCGTAACCTTTCGAAAGAAAAAAAAAGGAAAAAAGGAATATGAAAAAAGCGAAAAGTGGAGTAACGCTTAAATCAATATTTGGTCATGAATTTTGCAGGATATGTAGTAACGCAGGGTTGACCTGAGGCGTTTGAAAAATAAAACTGCGATTTCTCTCAGCGCGGAAAAGGTTTTTCAAATTTTCGAGCGTACGTTCGCTTCCCTATAGAGTAACGTTTCCAAAACTTACTCTACCCAGAACAATCAAAATTAAAATAATTCAAAAACTTGTAATTATTAAATTTCCAATTGCTCTTCACTCTGCATGATATAAAATTTAATTAATTCAAAACCTTCAAAAGAAAACCCACAAACAACTCCATAATTAAACCAAAAATACAAAACGCACTTAAAAAACATCCAACGCAAGCATGCATGACACTCCTCGCATGAATTCCGCGCGCGCCGGCACGCGCGAAAAAATGCGGGCGAAAGTAAGGTAGCATCGCTCGCCACAAAGCAGCCGTCCCGGCAATCAATTTTTTCCGGTCAGTGTAACAGCCGCGAGGGTTACACTCGTAGCCGTATATACAGAGAGAAAGAGTGAGATAGTCAGCCCGGATGTTTCGCCGGCGCGTCATATATCAGCGAGTTGTCGAACGAGCCACGTCGGCAGTAAAGTTTAACGATGCGCGCGCCGGAGCGTCTCGCCTCTCTCTGGCGTGCAAATCGCGCGACGTCAGATATAGTTCGCCGGGGCGCGATATCGAGTGTCGCGCTACATCAATGAAAGTCAATTGGAGCTAGCGTCGGGGGCTCTTGGATGCTTGGATATACGCGCGGCAAAGTACTTGGAAAAGTTGCCTTGTTTCGAGAAAGCGAGGAGCAACCGGTTGGGGGTGTGGGTCGCTCTGCATAAGTGAGAAAGTTTGATTTCCACTTAGGGAAGGCGCTGCTTTGGTTTGCATTTTTTTACGGATTTATTTGGAGAATGTATTGCTGTGGTTATTGTTTCTAGTGATGGACCGTCTTTTCTATAAAAATAAATGTGTTTATCAAAAATTTTGTTCTTTATCTTTTATAGTTTTAATAAGGACGTTCGCTCGCAGCGGCGGTGCTCAGCTCGAGTTTAAATTGGAAAATTACGTTATAAGATATTAAGCAGTATTATCTAATGTAAGAACCTCGTAAGTTATAATATCTAACTTTAGAATGGCAATAGAAAGTGTCTAGAATATGAAATATTCTCAAAAGTCGAAAGGTTGGGAACAGCTGAGTCATTTATAACTTTTGAAGAGATACTAAAAGAAAATCAATACCAAAATTGAAAGAAACGTTTAAATAATTTAATTTTTGAGAAAACATTCTTTATATTATTGCCAAGTTAATATATCATTAAACCCGATTTTAAAATAATATATTTTAAATAATTAATTAATACAAAAAAGAAGTTATTCAACAAAATAAGTTTAAAAATTTTTTCAAACAGTAATTCTTTTTTACGGCGTCAAACTATCATTTTAAAAGTTAATTATTGTCTAAAGTTTCAGTGAGAGATGGGTAGCCTCAAAAAGTCTATAAGGATGTTGGTTTACTGTTATCACTCTTGTTTTTCGATAAAAGTTTCGTGATACAAAAGTTTCCCCGGTGTTTGATAAAATTTATACTTTTTAGATGTTGCACACTCCCAACCTTTTCTTGTGTAAATAATTTTATAAAAAAAAATCGCAATAAAATTATAAACAAAAAAACCATAAAAAAACGAACAGTGTGAATTCGCAAAAAGATTTACATTGTACTGCCGAAGCTTTGTTTAGAAAGAAAATGGCCACTTTTTCCTACGAAAAATCAACTCGAAACCTTTATTCCCTGCGCACACAATCGCACTCGACATTCCCCTAGACAAAGGCACTTAAAAGGTCTGAATCGTCGAAAGAGATATCCAAGCGCCACTTTAACGCTTAAAAAAATTAGCATATTCCTCGGATCCATCTCGGCCGTATTAGGGCATTAGCAGGCGTTTTGTATCTCAGCCAGCGAACTAGAAGTACGTAGCGAAAGGCAAAGCTATCAGCAGCCCGAGCGAGAGAGAGGAAAAATCAGATAACGATTCTAAATACAGCGAGGGGGGATATAGTCACGGCGGCGTTCATCCTCCGGAGAGCTCGCGTTTACAAGGTCCCACTCTCTTACCTTTCTCTCCTCCTTTTTACAGCTCTGTCGAGGATCCGCGTGTAATTTACAGCCGGAGCCGGCGTCGTTTTTATCAAATTGCGAATGCCCGAGGACGAGGCGAGGACGGAGAAAGAGAAACGAGCGCTCGAAATTGCTCGGCTCGCTCGCGCTCGTACAATAAGATAGTCGCACACGGCTGGCGCGCGAAATTTCGCCTTTGCCGAGCGGTATTGTTATTACACACATCCTTAAACTCCGCGCCCGTTATAAGGGTAAAATCGATCGGCTTTCTCTTCGCCTAGCTCTCCTTCTGCTACTATATACTTCCGACACGTGTTATTTTCGATCGTAAAAAGCTATGACTTCTTTTCGAGCTTTGCTCCGACAAGTTGACCTTTCCTTTCTCTTCCCTTCCGTGAGACTGGTAAAAATGTATTCTAAGTATGAAAATGAAGAAGCAGGATATATTCGAGGACGGCTCACGTGTGTATATATATCCACCATTTCTCTCTCCTCTCTCGTTTCTCCTCCCAACTACGGGACCTTGAAGAGCACGAAATTCCTGAGCCACGAGATTGCGCGCCTCCTATATCAGAATACACGCCTGTGAATTCTTGAGGCAAAATCTCCCCGGACTTTTCTTCCTCCCCCTTCCCCCCAGTCCAATTCCTGATTTTTCCTCTCTCCCGAGAATCTCGAGAATCGCTGCGAGCCGAGATTGCACTCGAGAAAATTTCGCCGACTCGCGCTAATGCGTAATTTTACGCTTAAGCCCGATATGAATTCCTAAGTTGATTAGGGAGTGGCTGTGAGAGAACGTTTTTTGCTCCCGCCTTTCCTCGAGTAATCGCGGCGAATCGTAAAAATGACAAATAAGCCCGCGCGTCGGCATATTTATAGAAGGCGCATCGAGACGCCGCTGCTTTCAGCGTTTCCACCCCCACCCCCGTCGGTATATGATCTATCGGGCTAGAGCGAGAAAGAACCAGCCCCTCTCGAAGTTGTGATAAATGACGAGAGATTTACGACTGGACCGTGTGTGCCGCTGCACGACTCTCCCCCTCTCTGTACAAGTATAGGTGTGTGCGTGTACGTATATATACAGGGGACGCAGAGAGTCGCATGAGCGGGATAAAACGAAGAGGGAGAGAGAGAGAGAGTCGATACGTAAACCGCGGAAACTCCGGATGAGGCCATTCGTTCGGCTGCCGGACCGCAAATTGAGCAGTTTGTTTCGCAAGAGCGAGAAAGGAAATGACCGCTCCATCTCTGCTCTGCTACTGCCGGCACGCCAGCTCTCCGCCGGCCTGGAAAAGGCCATTTTTTTTCTTTCCTATATATATATATATACAAGCGTGCGGGCTCCCTACGGTCGGACGTATTAATTTGCACTCGATACTTCGGAGCTCTTAGCGGCGTTAATTTTCCTTTGACGCGCTATTAATCTCGCAAAAAATAAAGCTATCCATACGCGCGCTCGGGCCTTTTAACTGCGAGAGCAGGAGGAAAAAAAAAAGGTTGTTGCGAAACCGCGACGAGCTGCGGGCCAAAAAGCGAGGGGCTTACACGCGACTGCGACATGCGAGATAATGGATAAAGCCTGTGTACCCGCGCTTTATTCAGCTATAAACTTCTTTTTATCATTAATAAATCATATACTTTTGGCTTTTATTTTAGTCGCGAAAATGTGTTAATAACTTGCTTCCAGCGCTGCGTGGAGTTGTAACAACGCTGAAATTTTGGCCGGTTGTAATTTTGCGTTTTACACGCGGTATAGTCTCGTAAAGTTTGCTCTTTGAATTTTCGCGGCTGAGCTTTCGGCTTGGGTTTGTTAGATGGATTTGAATAAACTTATTGTCTCCTCGCTGCGAGACTAATATCGTTTATTATTTATCCATTAAAAGTTGAGTGCCCGCAGTAACCCAACGCTTACCATTATCCTAAGTGTAAAATATTTAGCTTATGAGGGATACCGGAGAGCGGACTTGGGGACTTTACGGCGCAAAGTCGGAAAATTTATATTTCCAGCGAAAGTTTAAGGTCTTTAAGTTGGAAGCTACTTTTTCGCGAAATTCTCGGGCGCTCATGTAAAGGTGGCGGCGCGGGGGTGGAGGAAAAAAAAAATACTGTCATTGAAGGTGCTCGTAACTTTAAATTGGCCAACTTGAGCAATTTCTTACACAAGTCAAACAATTTTTAGTGCTCCTAGCGCGCGCCCGCGCACGCGTACCAAAGTAACGAGGCAAAAATGTCAAGCCCTAATTTCGCAGACTTCCCCCCACCTTCGGGTGCGCGCAGCGGCGCTCCTTTACCTTCATCCCATTTCTCTCTCGGCGCCGCAGCGACACGCGCGGGAAATGTTTCTCGGGCGATATATCTATATACTTTCTTGGAACAAGGTGGCGCGTACACGCGCAGCTAAAAGCCTATTATTAATTTTCATTTGCAACAATAAGTGGCCCCTGAGCTTTCGCCGAACTCGCAATCATCCGTGGAAAAAGTATTTACTCTTCGTTAGCCTCGAGAGTCTCGAGAAAGCGCGTAAGGCTGGCTGAGAAGGAAACAAGAATTGCGATTGTGTTTGCTGAGTGGAGTTGAAGTATTGATTAGCGGTGCTTTCTCGGCTTTCTTTGGGTACTAAAAAATATTGGCATAGTTCAAATTTTCTTTATACATTATTTGCAAGTCGAAAAAAAAAATGTTTAAAAAAAGGACTCCTATATGAAACTAAGAAGTCAAAGATGTTCACAAGAAAACCCGTAGGAACATGAATAAGCAGCTTTACGTGCTTACTTATCATATTCTCGAGAAGCACCCAGTGTGATAACAGATTACTCCCACCCCCACCCTCATACATCCACACCCAAGAACCAGCATCAGACTTGGAAGCATACACCTCCTGCAACAAGGTGTACCATAGCGCAGCACTCCGTCGCTCGGAATAGTCTTGGCCCTTCGAAGGGATACACAAGCCCAGGCTATAGTAGCTCGAGATTCCTCGCACGTCGCGCGATATACCGTCTGAGCCAATCTTGACAGGACGCTTGTGCGCAGCGCCGGGGCCAGCCTGATCCTGCGGGAATAGCGTGACGTTTATCCCGCGCAGCTTCCTCGGAAACACGCTAAATTATGTCGAGTGCCGGGAGTGCGCGCCATTTCCGCTCCACTTGCACACTCGGCTGCAAAGAGCGTATACACACACACGAGCCCTAACAATGCGTGTACACCGACGGCTCTCGGCTACACCTAATTTATTTCCATCTTCGTTATCCGAGCCTCTCTCTCGGCTGCCGAGAGCAGAGGAACAATGCTCGATATCTGGAGTGGGGAGCGAGCTTCTTGAAAATTTCACCGAGGCATCGGATAGGCCGCATACCTCTCCCCCTCTTCGCGCCGAGGTTATATACAGACATACATCTCTCTTAGGCTCGCTCTTCTTCTGTAATCGAGAGACGCCGCGGAGCGCGCGCGCAATTTATCCGTGCGCTCTCCTCTCTCTCTCAATCGAAAATCCGGTGCACTATAGCCGCCAGAGAATTCCGCCCACTTCCTCTCTCTCTCCGCCTCTTTTTTTCCCCCCTGTTTTCTCCTTTGTTCGTTATAGTTCCGCGGGCCGGCCTCTTGAAAATAGACTTTATCAAAGCCTTAATGAGAATTCTCTTTTCGAGGCTCGTGGCTCCTGGCCTCCTCCTTTGATCTCTCTCACTCCCTGGGAAGCCGACAGCGAAGCTCTCTGGCACCCCCTGCCAAGAAGCTCACTGAATTCCGCGCTGCACACTTGAATTTGCCAGGATCAAGAAGAAAGATCAGGCTCCTCAAAGAAAACCGCACGAGGTCCTGGGAGCTTGCAAGCTCCCGGAGGCCGCCTATACGCGAGATTGAGCCGCTGTCGCGCTAGCTTCAGTCCAAACAAAGGAAATAGTCCCGTTCGCCTGGTGGCTCTGTGCTCGATGGCGTGTTACCGGCTACTACTACACTCTTAGCGCCGCTTCCTTCCTTCCTTCCTTCCTTTCCTTTTTGTTTTTCCTATACCCCCCGGTTCACGCTTCCAAAGCGGCTCGTTGGTTTACGTACTCTGCGCCTGCGCAGCTAGAGATAGAGACGTTTACGATGCCCGTGGCCTGCGCTCTTTAATTATAGCCGGGCACGATATCAAAAGCTCCACTCGAGCCTATCCGCTTTTTTTTCCTCTCGAGAGCGGCTTGTTTTAAGCCTACGCGATAAAACGCACCGCTTTTATCGCTAGACTCGGGCTATTATTGCATTTCCACGTTTCCTCTCTGCACACGCGTTTTCCTCCACAACCCGTATATATACCTAAAGAGACCCGGAGGTCGATCCCGGCGCGTTTAGCCGGAAAAAAGAGCTCGCCATTAACATCGCTCTCCGAGCTCTGCAGCTAAAGAAGCGCGCGCTTCGGGTCAATTAATTTTGAGCCCCTCGCGGCAATCGGCCAGCCGAGGAGCTTTCTCTTTTCCTCGCGATTTTCCGAGCCGATAGCCGGGGCCTGCAGGCGCCCGCGGAAACAAGCAGTCGATGCCGAGGCGGATTAAGTCGGGAGACCGGATCGTAAATCAAAAGCTCGCGCGCGGAGCTTGCAGCCAGGTTCCCCTCTCCCCCCTATAGATAATAACCATTTTGCGCTTCCCTCGGCTATTCCTCTTCCTCGGCTATGTATACGTAATCGCGCCGATTCCGATATGCGCTGTCGCCTTCAATTAATTTCGCCTCCGTGCACATAGGCCCGCCGCTAGGCTCTCGAAAGCTCGGCGAGCTTTTTTCTTTATACAGAGGCGAGCTGCCTGTCTTGTCAATCAATTATTCCATTGTTCTTGCCCTCGCGGCCGGTCTTATATATCTATATTTATATAGAGGAAGGGGAGGAGGGTCTGGCGCGTCTGCGCAAATTTTCGTCTACTCAGCAGTGGAGAAACAGTGGTGCGAGCCCTTAAGGGAGGGGAGAAGCTCGCCGCAAGCTGCTGAAGAGTCTCATCGGGCCGGTCCTCTTAGACGACGCTTGCCGAGGATATATAGCAGCTCTCGAGGCAGGCACACGTCTAGCAGCGAAACCGCTGCACATACAGACGAGCCAGCGACATCGAGAGGCGGCTGAGAGTGACGTGCAATTCTGCCTGATCCTTTCTCCCTTTTATGTCCTCTCTCTCACGCAGATATACGTCAAAACGCCAATGTTCGACTCGGCTCTGACGTACACCCCGACGTCGCTCATATAATTTGGCGATTGAGCCGATACTGCGAATGCTAGTGTCGTATCTCCCCGCCGTTCGTCTTGTTTACGTTATTCCCTCCCCCCGTGTAAAATATATATCTCCGGCGCAAGCTCGATAAATAATCCGAATTCAGACTCTCTCTTCCCGATACTCGGATTTACCGGCACGTACAGTCAAGACGGATTATGATATTTGCCCAAAAAATTGGGATAAATCTCGACGACCTCTCCCGGCACTTTTAGCACTCGGAATATATCGCTCCGATTTGCCTTCCGCACTTTATATATATTCAAACGTAACACCCCAGCGGAGATGCAGCGTTCTGCATCCCACGCTGCAGCAAGCCCCCTTAATAGAGACTGCGCGCTTCGAGATTTATCGCTCACGATGCAACAGCTCCCCCCCGCTCTCGTCTTCCGCTTCTCTCTCTCTCTCTCTCTGTTGTACGCGTCGCCCAACTCGAAAGGAAACAAGCTACCGCCGCCGGAAAAGCCCTAGCGCGAATTTAGCTCCCCGGGACGAGTTACGCGTTGTGCAGCAGAGTAGTTCTCTGCGCAGTGTACAGCGGGGCTGTCTTGTTGTTCTTGCTTTTCAGCGCTAGACTAGACTCGGAGTATTTTACAAATCGGAGAAAGCCGGACCGAGGCAAGTCACTTGTTGCTACGGATTAATGAATCGGGGCCGCGCGCTTTATACGCAGACGATGAGTCGGATTTTTCATCGTCGCGTTAAGGGGGGGAGAGGGATTCTTGTGAATGTTCGCGGCTGCGCTTTGACTATCTGGATGATTTTTTGAAGGATCGCTGTCATTAGGAGCTGCTGGAGGTAGTCCGCGTGACTAAGCTGAATTTCGAATGGTTAAGAGGATGTCGGCCGCAGTGACGAATTGGGATTGCAAAAGCGTCGCTCTCCCTTTGCTCGTATCCAGGGTGACTGCGTGCCTCGCACCTCGTAGCTCACGCTGATCACTTGGATCTTGGATGGATCACCCAAATTGTCGCGGATTAAGTATCTCTTGTGACGCCTGACAAGTCCTTAGTCCTCGGCGTTATTAATCGCCTGCTTTAGCAAGCGTGTACTAAGAATCATTCGTTATTGATAACGAGTCTTTGGTCGCTTTTTTCTTATTTTTACTATTAATTATTATAATGTTGAAACTTAATTTTGCTTAAATTTACGCATTAATTTGACGGGTAGAGAACTGGAAAGTTGAATATACGAAAATTATCCCATCATTTGGGTTCATTATCCGTGTAAAATTGTTGTTCCTTCTAATTATAAGCTTTGTCTGCTAATCTATTTTGTAGTAACAAAGCGCTGCATTAGTTGGAATACATATTATTAGTTACAACACACGTGAGTTATGCGCATAATTTTGCAAATTTAAATTTACAGTATTAAATTATTCACTAATAATATGTGCATACATTTGCGTTTTAGAATACATCTTTTGATAATAAATACTTGTTAAATTATATCTGAAAATTGTTACCAACCGCACAAATTAATAATCCGTTCATAATCATTATTACATCAAAAGATTCCGCGTAATACCATCAATTCCTAAAAATAACGAATATTAAACTGAAATATTCAACATAATACCATCATCCCACCTGTACATCAATTTGAAATCCAATTTTTTTTTAAAATACCACGACCATCTCGAGCCATAACGAATGATGCCGTATAACTCCTCCAGCAATAAAGAAACTCCTCTCCCTCTTTATGCAGAACCATTCCACTAAAAATATCCAACTTCAGCCATGAAACCTCCCCGCGCCTGCCTCTATATATATACATTAACCTCAGCTCATCTGCGGATAGACGAGCGAGCTGAGCTTCTCCTAGAAGCGGGCATATCAAGCAATGCGCAGGCATCGCGTCTCAAGATTAATGCGTCCGCCTGACCTGTGGCCTCGTTACGCGTAAGGCGATTACGATTCAGCCAGCTCCCAGGACCGCGTCGTCTTCGCCCATAGACGCTGCGCTCACTTTATTATGTATAAATCTGGGATATCGCTCTCTGCTACGCTGCAAACGTCTCCCTCACGACGGCTCTCTGACTTATACTCGACGAGGGTATACAAGTATATAGCCGAGGCTCCACGTTTATGCGGAGAAGGATAAAGGGGAGGCAGCCAGCGCGCGCGCGCACTCGGCATTAGGCCACGTGCCTGGACTTCGGGACTGGGCTGCTTGGAGAGGGAGGCAGGGCCAAATTAAGTCGAGCGGCCTGGATACGTGCGGATTGCGCTCTCCTTTTCTCTCCTGGCTTGTCTCTCTCATCTTCCTTTTTCGGGCCGCGCTTCTTTTTTCCGGAGAAGAAGACGACGTCCAAGTTTTTCCTCCGTGATTTCGGCTCGCCGGCAGCTTGACTATCAGGTATTTTTCGGAGCGCGTTTAACGAAGCCGGTTCTGAGATATCGATACCTAAGGCCGCTGCTCTTTTTTTTTTCTTTAGAAAGCGCAGTATGCACTTTCGCCACGCCGTGTCTTTTACTTCCTGATGGCGCCTGCTCGCTGTGTGTGTGTGTGTGTTATATAGATAGAGAGTGAGGTTGGTGTGTGTTTGTGCACGGTGAAATAGAATGCGGGAAGAGTGAGAGGGTGATGCACTCTCTGCTTACGCGTGAATATACTTATGAAAAATCCACTCTTCCTCGCCCTCGAAGTGGCTCTGCTTTCTCGGAGCGGTTGCAGTCGTTGGCGGGGATATATTTGCGGAGCTTCGTGTAACCTGATTTTTGTTTCTGCTGCTTTTATTAAAGAAATGCGATTCTATTTATTATTTTGAGATACGGTTAAAAATGGAGCTGATGAAGAAAGATATCAGGAATAAAATGGACATTCAGTTATATTAAGAACGGAATAAATTAACGGTATTTTTATGCGATGCATTTGTAATGTGAAATTAATGGATATCAGAAATCCTAATATTTATTTAAAGATATTAAATTTAAATGAAATTGTGAGTGTTTTATTTCTATTATGCAAAAGTACGAGTAGTCCTGTAGTCTTGGAGCTAAAATTACTCATTTCGCACTTACAATTTTTTAAATATTTTAATGTCTACATGAGATATTAAGGCGTGACTGAAAGTGAAAACTCTACTCTAAAATTAACATTAAAAACGTCTACCTAATTGTTTATAAACTGTTTAGCATGACTTAATTAAATGACTGTGCTAAATATAAAAATTATTTTTTTCTGGAAATAAATAGCGCAGTAAATTAAAGCAGTTTAATAATTCTTGTATTTCTATTATACTAACAACTTTTATGCAATATGCATTAAAAAGACATTAAAATAAATGTATTTAAATTAATTGTACTAACCTCTGTAAATTGTGTGAATAAATCTCTGACTTTGACAGCCTTTAAATCATAAAATACCATGTATTATATTTTTTATTTAATACATTATGTTGCATATAAAATTGCTATAAATAACTTCTAATTGACTTTTTTATATTCTGCAAAAATCATTGTACTTCCACAGATAATTAGAAAATATTTTTATTTTCAATTAAATCTCAATATCTTTAAAAGTTTTTTTTTAATTACGAGCATTTAAACAATAACATTGTTAACGATAATTTTTCGAGGAGAGATATTATTAGGGTAAGGTCAAAACAAATATAAACTACATTAAGACAAGAATATATTAGCGATTAAACTATATTTTCTATTAATTACATCCTTTTGATTTTTTATAACTTTAACAGATAATCTTGTTGCGAACTAACGTAAATTCAGTTAAATGACCTACATATTTAACTTTCAGTTGTAAGTAATTAAAATAAAGTTAAATGGAAATATTAAAAATATTTAAAAATTTAGGAATTGTTTAAATAGAAAAAGGTATTTATATATCAACAGCAGGATTAAATTTCCGGCAAATCCTATTTGCCAACTATACATATATCAATGCCGCTATCCCTTCTAACACCGTTCCAACTTTCCGCTCGCTATGCACTTTTATAATACCCCTAACTCGCGAATCCGGTGAATGCCGTAGCTGCCAAGAAACTTTCAAAAGACAGGGAAAAGGAGAAGAGCCAGGAGAGGCGGCCGCGCGCACAAAGCAGCAAAATTGGCGACTGTCAATTACTCGTTACAAGCAATGAGCGCCATGAAAAGTCTTGACAAGCCAAGTTTTATCCCTTTACAGACCAGACGACCGCGGCGATTCTGCACTCTTTAATCCACGTGTGCCCCAGCCTAACTGGCATGAACAGGCCCCAGCGTCTGTCTATGTATATATATATACATATAAAAAGGTCTACCTCTCGTCGTAAATCCGCTGATCCAGCTATGAGAAATCGGCAGAATGGCGCGCGGGCTCCGGATATTCGGCTGCGCAATCTTGCTGATCGGGCGCACGCCTGGCGAAAAATCCCTTAGCGAATTCGATAAAAGCGCGCCGGCTTTTTCCGCGACGACTGATAAATTTCAATAAGGCTTCCTATCCTCTCCCCGGTCAGTGTACGCGCGCTTTATCTTCGCCGTTTCGCCTGCCAAAGAGGCTTGCGTTGGGGAATTCGCTTTTCCGTGATATAATCCGACTTAGTCGGGCGCCGCTGCCCTTGCAGAAATACAATTAGCGCCGTGTTTGACGTCGCCGGCGACGATGCCGCGGGTTTCTGGCGGCTTTTTGTCTTTGTTCTTCTCTGTTTCATGTTGATTTCTTTGAGATTGTGAAATAGGGGCTGTAAAAGCTGGTATAATAGCTTTTCGACAATATATAAGCGAGAGGGTTGGATTGCTAAGACATTGAGAATTCCTTTAGGAGAGAAAAAAATTTTTTCAATACATTCTTGAATTAATTAATTAATTAGTTTTTCTACACAGAAAAACGATGAAAAGCAATGCATCTTTAATAAACTTATTAACACCAGGAAAAAAACTTTTTATTCATAAGTATACTGTAGAAAGTACAACTTAATAATTAATCCAAATACCTTTTAGAGCATAAACACTGATTAATCTAAACATCAAATTATTTCTTCAACTGCAGTGAAAGTCATGAAATTGCCTTGAATGTTTCTGTGATTTTTATGGGTTCATATTATTCGTATGCATGCGCAAGTGAGAATTGCATTCATCAAGATGCGTTATCAGTACGCAATGAGAAAAATGTCCTATGAAAGTTTAAATTTTTTCATGAAATATCACTGTAATTTTTATCAAGGGCAGTAAATATTTACTTTTTGATACATTTTAATTCGCTTACATAAATTATCAGTATAAACTTACTAATTTTTATAAAACTTTTCAATAAAATTTATTTTAACGCCTAAGAAAAATTATATTTTATAAATTGTGATAAAACTTATGTTTCCTTCGTTATGTCAAGTTTGATTGAAGTTAAGTTATAGTTGAGGATAGATTAGGTTTTGTTGAGGTATATTATTATAGTGATATTTCCTTAAGAAATCTAATAAATTTTCTTAAGATATTTTCCTTTACACATTATCAGATATACCTTTATTTTTATGTAGCTATTCTACCAGCTTATCTTCCGTTATTTCATAAAGTTTACTTTACTTTTTAACCTTACCTGTAATAAATGTAATTAATTTTTTTTAAAACTCCTAAAACTGTACTTATCTTTCCTAAAAATTTCATTAAGAACGTATATGTCTAATAATAACTTAAAAAATGTTAAAACACTTATACAGGTATATAAATAATATGTATATAAATACTTAAAATCCGTTTTAAGCTTTAAAAACAAAACTAATAAAAAAACTAAAAAAAAACATGATAATACCTGATTATTAACTTGTTAGAACATCATAATGTTTATGATTGTCCGGCAGAAAAAGGCATACGAGAACTCGCTATCATTTTTTCCTCCTTCATAAAATTATTAGTCAGCGCAATAACAACTTTAATACTACGCTATTAACTACAGAATACTTATTAAAGCAGCATAAATGCTATCATAATGGTTTCGATACGATCGCTAATACTCGCATCAACGAGCTTATTTATTTTGCTTCTAATTTTTTGGCATCTCGCGAATCCGGCAGCTCTCGGCAAACGAAGCTATAATGACGCACGGACGCGAGCGCGCGCGCGCGCGTGCATTGTATAATAACGCCCGTATCCCAGCCTGGAAATGGAAATTCAATTACGAAATAACGAAAAATTGCGAGCGAGTAATCGAATTCGCGTCAAGCAAACTCGTACAGCTCTCTATCTCTCTCACGCACACACACTTTCGCTGACGAGAGATATAGAGTGAAAAAAAAAGAAGGAGGAAAACGGAGGGGGTATTACTTATGGTCGCACTCAATGCCACTTTACTGCTGCGAGGCTCTATGTAGAAAAATTGTTCGTTGAGAGGAAAGGGCGAATATATAAATCATCAATTTTAAAGGTTTTAATCTTCTTTTTGTTGCAGATTGCGAGAATACGAGAATCGTCCATTAACGTCACAAACGAGAGAGAGCAGCTCCGTGGATTTTACGAGCCGGCCCTGTACTTGAAAGGTAATGGCGGATTAAATATTTAACTCGGCTCGGACAGGGACTGAGCAGGCATCGAGGAAAAATCTTTTTGTTCGCGGCGGAAGGGCCTGGAAAAGGGGGGGAACGTTAAATTTTGGTATCCGGGAGAGTAGCGTGCGAGCAGAAATTTTCCGCAGAGTTGTGCGTAGGTCGATAGTAAAGATACTTTGTTGCAGGCGAGTTACTTTTTATGAGTGTTCCTAGTACTATTAAGAAAAAGTTATCGTTCGCGTTGTCAACAACTACAATTTTGTTCCTCTAATTTTCAAGGCGTGCATTTCTAAAGCTAGAAAGTATTTGTGAAACTGAGATCGTCCGAGTATTATTCCATAAATATCGAAAATTCCAAAGAAAGAAAAAAGCCTCCAGGTGTATTCAGAAATTTTTAATAATCACGCATACTAAATTCACAGCGTGAAAGAAAAATTCCATCGAGACAGCAGTCTGAAGATGCATATAACCCGTTTGCTTCGAACTGCAACAAGTAAAACTGCTTCAGCACAGGCGTACATCGGCTTTTCTCGCACAGCCACCAGCAACTTTTCATTTAGGTAGCTTTACAATCCCTGCCGGGCTCTTACATAAATTAATCATTTTTATTAACTAACAGCTCGACTTTCTACGCGCTTGGGCAAAGAAAATATTAATAGCCATGGCTTTTTACAT
Organism: Eupelmus urozonus; assembly: GCA_900480035.1. Taxonomy (NCBI): domain Eukaryota; kingdom Metazoa; phylum Arthropoda; class Insecta; order Hymenoptera; family Eupelmidae; genus Eupelmus; species Eupelmus urozonus. The sequence goes on from UELX01001051.1 coordinate 35,454, forward strand.
AACCCATGCGCGAGCTAATACGCAGGCCATTAAGGCAAGATTGGCGATAAACGTTTTTGTCTCCCTCCTTGTCTATCGGCTGAAGAAAAAAAGAGCCTGCCGTCCCCGTAAAGAGGCATTTTATTTTCATTACCAAAGTGCCTGCCGTCGCGCTGGCGTTCGGTAAAAGGTCCAATCGTTAAAGAGGGAAAAGGCCAGGGTAGATAGTAGCCCGAGCGAGCGAGCGAGCGAGAGAAGAAAAGTGCACTCGCCACTTTAGAGCAGGAGCTGTAATAAGGAGCGGCGCGCGCAGGAGAAAGTCCAGTCGCTCGCGCCGCCTTACGGCCTCTAATATGTATCGCGTACGAGATCTGCCGCCGATGCGGCTCGCAGCTTAATAACCAGCTATTAGCCTTAGCTCTCTTTCTCCCTCGCTCGCGTGTGTATATACATTGTCGTACGCTTATGTGCTGCTTCGGAAAAATCGCGGCCAAAGGAAAACTCTCCCTCTTGGAAATTCAATTACGCTCCCGCCCGCGCACCACGAGGATATATATATATATATATGTATATGCCATATATATTGAATTCCTCTCGGCCTCGAGCTATATGGAATGTAGGTTGAGAACGAGAGCAGAGAGGACCGCTTACGTGCGTTTTGCTTTTTCCTCTCTTGTTGGCCCCTTTTTATTTATTTTTAGCCATCCCTGCCACTCGCCCGCTCCTCCCACAGCCAGCTTCTTTTTTACCTACGAGCTCGGGGAGGACGAGTGAAAAAGACTTGTTCTTTTTTTTTTTTTACTTTTTTGCCCCGGCTTTCCTTCTCTCCTTTCTTCTTAGTTATGGCTTGTCGAGGACTCGCGGATAAAATGTTTTTTCAACAATGTCGCGAGCGGACCGGTAAAAAATTCACGACTGCGCGCGCGGCGAGGAAAAAAGTTTGTAGCTCTCGCGGTGTGGGTGTAGCTAGCCAGTGGAGTTTTGATGAAGTAGGCGTATAAATCTCGGGCTTATAGAATACGCTTGAGGTTTTAGGAAGGACCTGTTTCCGTCAATATTTGCCTTTTTCTGCTTTTTTTATTCTGTGGGGATGATGAATGAATTAAGGTGCGGCGCTCGACGTGCAGAAAAGAGTCTAAAAATTGATGTTGTTTTTAACAATGCTGGAGAATGAAAAATTATTCTATTCTACCTGTAAAGTTTTGTGTGGAAAATAATTTTTCCTTGGGTAGACGTGAACTATTAAATATTTCCATTTTTAAGATATAAATGACTCAAAAAAATTTTAAAGCAAATATTTTTTTAAGTTAATTAATTAAAATCTATTTGAAAATTAAAAATACCATTTGAATAATATAATTTTTTTTATTTTGTATTTTAGCGTTTAAACTGAAAACCCAGCAGAATATTTTAACAAAAGCAAAGGACAAAACTGAGATGACCTCACTTACGTACAGGCACCGGCATGAGTGCTGTGAGTGTCATTACCCCACTTTGCGCGCGCTTTTTGAAATTGAAATTTTTTTTGAAAATGCAAAAGTTTATGGGATTTTTACGTCTCACTATTAAAGCTTTTAACTTGTGAACGTTGTAAAAAACAAATGGCTGGTTTGTTGCTAGTAAAAATACAAATGGTAAATAATTTATTTAATATGCAAAATTTAGACTAAAAACCAACGTTAATTAGAAAGAGGTCAATCAATTACTGTATAGAAAAAAAACTTGAACAAAAAAAATGATAAGAACAGTGTAAAATATTTAAAAGCTAAAAGCAAGCAGAGAATGAGCCAATTATTTAACTAATTAAATTAACGACCCTCGAATACTGAAATAAAAGTTAAGCAAAAAGACCAATACAATTTTCACGAATCCCCAAAATTTTCCATTAAGCTTTTTACTCCAATTATCAATAAATTATTTCTTAAACCCCATTAAAATTCTCTCCATCTCCATACATTTTACAGCAAGAAATCATAGCCGCTCTTCGGAATCCTCTCACGCGAGCATAGAACCTGCTCAAATGACCAGGCAAATAGAACGGCAAAAGTTATCTGCGGCTCTCTAGGTAGAGGGGGTATACGTATCGCGATTGCTTGATCCTCGTATAGAGAGAGAGAGAGAGAGAGAGAGAGAGAGAGAGAGAGAGAGAGAGAAAGAGAGAGAGAGAGAGCGAAGCTCTCGACTGGGCCTGCCACATAGTCGACTGAGCTGCTCGCGAGTCATTAGCGAGAGTAATGGCATCGGAGGAATAATGCGAACGAGAAAGAGAGGAGGAATTTCCTCCCCTCTCTTTTCCTGTGACCGTGCACGTTCCGCGCAAAGAGAGTATATAGTAAGAGAGGAGCGACGATAGGTATGAGAGGGATATAGCTATATATATAAAGGAAGAGAGCTGGGATCGTCGTTGGAATTAGAGGAGAGCCGACGTCGTATCGCGAGAGAGAGAGAGAGAGGTAGGTCTTTCGGTTTGTGCAGAGAGCCAGGATGCGGAATGGAGCGCGAGCGCGGTTTTCAGTCCGCTGAACCTTTGTGCCTTAGCGAGGATCAGACAATAAGCGCCGGAGCACGGGCCCGCTCAGATTATTATCCGCGCGCGCACGATAGTGTCGATAAGACGAGGACGACTGCCGCTCTCCTTCCTCCTATTTATTCTCCCGGCCACTATTCCCGATGACAGCGCTGTATAATGGCATTTTTGCCGCTCTCAATGACCGGAAGGGGAATTAAGACGGGAGAGCTCATTATACCGAGATATTCGCGCTGCGCGCTAAAGGAACAGCAATGGTGTATAAGCTCGTAGCCGAGATGAAATTGCCAGGCTGCAGACTCTCTCCGAGCTTTAAATGGCCCTTGATGCAGAGCTGTCCTGTGGCGCAAGCTGCTCTTCTCTCTAATTAAGTAAATAACAAACGTTTTTCCCGCGGCTTACGTCGCTCCTTCTTGTTTTCTGCTTCGCGGCTTATTATTATGCCTGCTAGACGGATCACGTCTCGTCACACAAGTCGAATTTCTTTCCTCGCAAGCTTTTTCCCCTGGGGAATTAGATATACGATTAACACGTCGCACAAGTTGGGGCATAATTCAAGTGGCAGACACGTAAAAAGAGAGGGCGAGAGAGAGAGAGAGGACGGGTCGCACACATAGCGAGCTTATATAGGGCGGGCCTGCGTGCCAGGGTAAAATCGCTCTTCGAAAGCCCCGCGCTTCGGGGCCGGCAACGTAAGTTTATCAGGTGGTGCGCGCCCGCGCAATGGTAATTTATGGCCGTGCTTAATTACGCGGCAGTCGCTAATGGAGCCGAGGCGTCGCATTTAATTCAAAGAGACGGCTAGCGCGAGCTTCGGCACACCGAGTTAAATGAAACGCGGGGATCGAAGCCCACCCCCGCACCCCCCTCGTCAGGCCGCCCACATATCGCCTCTCGACTGCCCTCCTCTCTTTCGCTCTCTCCCTCTCTGTGCCGCTTGATTCAAAGGGCCTGCCTTGCGCGCGAGCTAATCGAGCTTTTCGGTGGTCTCGATTTCATTTCCATTCCAGTAACCTCTATAGTTGGCTGGATGGTAGATGTCGATACACTCTTTTCATTTTCTAATGGTGGTGGAGTGGAGATTAGAGTAGGGAGAGTTATTGAGGTAAGGAAGTTAATAGGTTTTGGGTTTTGGGTTATTAAATTTTGTTTCGATCTTAATTACTTGTTCAGTTGCAAACTCTTTTAGCTTAGATATAAAAATATATATTTTGATAGTCAAAAAATAACATTCTTATAGAAATTTATCCATTTAAAGTAGGTAAAGGCTAAATATATAGCATTGAATTATCCATTTTTAACTGGGATTAACTTTAAGCCATTAAATGGTATCTTTTTTACTAGGACATATTCGATAAAAGCTTTTTTCAATAAATGCATTTGCTTGATCAACCTGTTTCTGTGAGGCTGCCTTATCATAATTTATTGTATTCTTGTGTTATAATAAAACAACAAGATATTTATTTTTAGTTAAATAAGATATAGCTCTACCAGAAAGATGACTCTCTGCTTGTCAAATTACCCCCAAAATTTGCTGAATTTATATATAACAACTTGATCCAGTTTATAAATAAATCAGTCCATTACTAATTACGCTCTAAGTTTATCTTTCCACGAAAACAAATTAATGATAATGATATTAAAATCAATACTCTGTATTTTTAACCAAACAAACGTAAAAATCTGGAGTATTCCTGAACTTTTGTCTACATGGTAAAGCCAGTTTCCCCGGGAAGTCAAAGAGTGATGAAAACGAAGTAGTTTGTTGGAGAGTTTGCTTTCAGTATACATCGGTATCCATGTAAATGTATTATTTACCTAACATCTGACGAGAAACAATGTTCTTGCACACAGAAAATTTTGCAACTCTTTTTCTTTCTCGATCTGTAAGTACTTCTTCGAATTCTCTTTCTTAAAAATGGCGATGAAGAACGCGCGGTGACTTACATTATTCAAGATACAATTTTTCTTCTGGAAAATGTCTCTCTACTCTTTATTCATTTTTCCATTTTCAAAAAGAAAGATCTTGCAAGTGCATTGTCCCTTATGCTTTTTCTTTTGGAAAGATTGTCCCGAACGTTCACGCGTAACAGTCCCAAACTGAATTATGTATTAGGTAAGGTGGTGCCGCTTTTTTTAGATTTTTAGTAATCATCCAGTTTATTGTAATATGAAATACATTTGATTCATAAAGTTTGAATATAAAAATTGAAAAATTTCTATTCTTTTTGAAGACACTGCTCTATACTCAATTTCACTATGTACACTACATTAATATTTATATTTTTACAGTTATGCAAATGAGCGATCACGTAGTGTAATTATGCAAGGATTATCATTTGTTTGCTTTAATCTCTAATCTACTAATACTTGAACCAATATCATAGCCAAGCAACAAAGCTTCCCTGGTAAAAAACTAACCAGAATCTGGCCAAATGTGTTATTTAGTTTAGTATATTTGGTCAGATTCAGGTTATAATTTTCTTTTACCGTCAGGGTTGGTTAGATACTGTAGCAACTTTTAGACCAATTGCCATTCGTTTCACAATTCTACAAGATGAATAAAGTAATCTATATTGTAACAACATTGTATCTATAAGATGTATGTACAATCTTTGGGTTTAGCTACATAGGTTTTCCGGTATAACCTGAACCCAATGTGAGATAGTGTGTATTATAAATAAAAAAAAAATGATTATTACAAAAATCAAACTTTTTGGACAATGCCAAAGAACATCATGTACTCTTAATGTGCTAAAGATGTACAAATAAAGATAGATATGAATCAAGGGTCAGAAATAAGATACTTAAAGCTACAAATATATATAAACAACAAAACGAAATACACTGATCCCTAACCAACAACCTACAGCAATCGGACATATTGACAGAGGCAATAAAGCCTCGGCAAAAACTTGTATTATTAGATTCCAAGCTGTTATCTCGAACTTCAATCTCAGCCTTCCAAACCCTGGCGCGCAGCATCCATCCCACAAAAATAGAGAATAGCTCGCACGAGAGCCGCAAGTCCAAGCTAGCCTCTCGCTTGGGCCGCTGTACAAGAGTGCGCCAGTCGCGAAAAAGCGGAAAGGAAAAGGAACGAGATTAATGTCTCCATTCGACACGGTTCAAGTTTTCATCTTGGCAGGGCAGCCTTTCGCGTTTCCGGCGCGGCCGCACAGACTCGTAAATAACGCGACGCGCGCGGATGCGTTTCAATTTTTCACGAGGTTCCTCCTCATCAATCTCCGCTCTAGCATGATACATGGCACGGCGCCACCGTCGCTGCTGCTGCTGCTGGCTGCTCTACGTGTGCAGGTGCGTGCAGGCCCTCTGCGCTGCTTCCTGCTTTTCGCTCCTTTTTTTTCTGTGTGCGTGTGCATTCCAAGAGGACATGGTTAATATACAAAAATTAAAAAACACTGTTTTCCGAGCGCACTTTTTCGCTTTTTTATGCCTTTCCGGCCGCGAGTTGTCGTGCGGCTGGTCGCGCTACTACTGGTGCAGTTTTTCTCATCAATCCACTTTTATGTCTACTCTGCTGTGCTGTTGTTGTAATGTTTTTACGATTCTAAATTATGTATTTTACACGCATGTATGAGTTTATATAGAAGTATTTAAAATTGTTCCTGCTATTTTTACGTTGCAATTAAGTGACTCATTGAATCAAGAGTAGCTCCAATTAACTATCGTGTTTAAATGAAATAAACGAATATATTTTTTTGTTAATTCAACCTGTTTGTCATTGAATCAGGAAAAATGAACGTATTGTACCTATAATAAAATGCAGTTTTTATTACATAATATCTTTCACCTTGAAAGTTTATTTTAATTCAGTGTTGATAAGATAATGAATTTTTCTGGAGTAATATTTCTGTTAAAATTATAAAGTTGTTTAATCCAATAGGAATAAATCATAATTTTAGCAAACACGTCAGCCTTATCTAATAAATTCATTCGAGCATTCAAACCATGTTTGTACATACATTATTTTGCAGAACGTCAACTACCATTCCATAAGATCTAAATTATTCAATTCTATAATTCAGAAATGCCTTCAAATAATTTTAGCTTGTCAGCTCAACTGGTTTTCATTTCAACTCCATTACCCGCACCAAAATACATTTTTATATATCCATATATAGAAGTTTAAAGAAATAAGTACAGCTAAAATACAGAGAGAGAGAAAGGAGGCTGTCAATTACCTTCCAAGGGTACATATTTCATCCAGCTTAATGCCAGGGAGCTTGCAAGCAAATATCGTCATCCCATTTATTAATTATGACGAAGAGCTTGCTCGAAATAGGGAAAATAGCGCAATTCGCAGCCGGGCTAGCATCGCTCTTTGTCTCTCTTGCCAGGCAATTCAGCGCCATGCTTCAACTCCGCAGAAATACAGAAAAGCGCGCTTCAGACATAATTGCGTTATACATCACGAGTGGCAGAGCGCCGGCGCGCGCTCGAGGAAAGTTTCGAAAATCGCTCTCTGCAAAATTTCGAAAAAAGCCCGCATCCTCTCGAAAAGTCGATCTATTTTCGAGTGTACACAGCCACATAAATCCACGAGTGCACTCGGATAAACGAAACGACAGAGGGAGAGAGAGAGAGAGAAAGAGTGGAGCTTGCAAGCTCGCTCCAAGGGACTAAGAACCGCGCTTGCAAAGGCAAAGTCCGCTTGAAAATCGCGCTGCACGAAACCTCAGCCGTTTTTTGTTTGTCGCTCTGTGTGCGCGCGCGTATCCCAGCTTTCCCTTGCGTGTGCTTACAGGCGCGGACGGACGGGGCCGGGTTTTATACGCGCGGCGACATAACCGTATATCAATAACGCGGATCTGATTTCGCGTGCGCGCGCTGGCGGCCGGCGATCCTTTACTTTTGTTTGACGTGCTCGCGTATATTCGACAATGCGCTGCTATAGGATGGATGATCGTGCCCGTGTGTGTGTATTTGTACGTGTGTATGCAGGCTGGGTATGTATGCGTGTGTGTATGAGGATGGAGCTTGCGAGAGCGAGCTCGCATAGCTGGCTGGGCCGCTCGTAAAATCGGCCATCGAAATATCGGATTCTCGTGCCGCGCTCGTTCGGCCGATAGATTCGATTGGCGGAATTATTCCTTCCTGCTTCGCTGCTGCAGCGAGCGAGCCATTCGAACTGTGCTCTCTCTCTCTACCCTCTCTCTCTCTCTCTGGCTGGGCTTCGTATAGGTATATACGTACACGCTCGATTTGTGCCGCTCTGCAAACGTGCTCTCTCTCTCTCTGGCGAATATTTCAAGTTGTTTTGCCGGGGCTAAAAACCACCGAGCCCGATCTTCCCCGCGCTGCTCGACTGAATTTTGCCTAAGGCCTTGCCGGCGACAAATGGAATATCCTTTGAATTTTCATTACGTTAGCGAATCGCTCTATACATATACGACTCTACCCGTGTGCCTCTGGGAAAAAAAAAGCCGAAGGAGTCGCGGCAGAGAATAAGTGAGAGCAGAGCATCGGAGGGATATCTTTTTAATCTTTTGTTAGATGTGCATTTGCTGGAGCAGTCATGAAGCGAATCGAGGAGGAGGCAGAAGTTTACTTTGGAGTTGAGATATTGAATAATGCTGAGTATAAAAGTTTCTCCTTCCTCTTTCTCTCTTCGTCGTATTCTCATAATCTCGTCTTCTTTCTCTCCCAGCAACAGCTCGCTCCGAATTGCGTGCATGAATTTATTGGCTCTTTTTACCCCGCTATTTTTGTTACCTGTTTGAGGAAACTTGTCATTTAACTTTTCGACGATAAGTCCCGTCTTATTCCGCTTTTCTTCCTTTTTTTTCTCGTCATCCGCTCTCTGCTGCTGCCTGATTCTTCAATTAATTAAATTCGCCGCTCGGATCTTCAAACGAATTCTTGCAAGCTCTTTTTGTGCTCCTCTCCCTCCTTTAGTTTATTTTTTCAATTGCAAGTTTCCAGTCGTCTTGGTAGCATCGACGTCGCGAATCGCATGTTATGCTGCTTTTGAGAGTCGAGTTTCGGAAAAGTAAACTTTTGCCGGTAGCGAGAGAGCAAGTTTAATATCTAGTTATAATGCGCGAGGGTAAATAGTTTGCCTTAATCTAACTATTAGAACAAGTAAAATTGGACGCGCGCACTTGCCGAACTTGCAAAATCTAATACGCACCGACATTTTGGCAGGGCGAATTTCGCCCTGCCGTTACACGCTTCTACGCGTAGTCTGGCGCCTCTGCGGATTTTCTGGCGAAATTTTCGCGTGTTAACTAATGAAAATTATTTATGAATATATAGTAATTTCGCGCGCAGCCGGAGCTCGCTTTTACAGTTAAAACCAGTAATTTCGCTATTATTCAACCATTCTCGCTTTATTATTTTTACACTAAACATCGATGAAAGTTGCGATGAAAAGTGACGAAATATCTTTAGAAAAATTACTACCAGCATTACGACAGCCGTAATAAACCGGCGAGGCTGTTCATCCCGGCAAAGTGCATAATTCCACTGGAGTATCAGTGACGATTAGGCAAGGCCCGTGGCGCCTGTGTAGCGTGCAGGCAGCAGCGCTTCTCGGTAAATGCGTCTATTTTTAAAGCAATTAGCGAAGGTGAATTGGCCGGCTGACGCTAAAAGCTCCTCGATGCGCGGAGCTCTCCTGCTTTCCATCGCCCGAGCAGCTCTTCAGCAGAATAGAGACAGCGAGAGTGTGTCTCGTTAGCCTCGTTAAATGCACCGCGTCCTGACCCATATCGGCCAGATGTCTCTGCTATTGCCATCTACGGCAGATTTTAATTTTTCGAGATTGAGCCGTTCATCATTAATAATAAATTAGGGAACTTATTTTTTATGGATTTTCTTTAATATTCTTCATCGCCTTTAATGTATAAACGTTAAAATAATGTTAAAAAGGAAAATTATTTAGTGATTATTCAAAAAGCAACAAACCTAGGCATACCCAGCTTAACGAGCGCTTGTTCCATTCACAAAAATAGAAAATCGTGCATCGGCCGTCCAGGAATTTAAGAACGACAGTTACGCAAGCCGCTCGAAGATTTCTTTTCCTTCTTCGAGGCGATGAATTGTTTTCGCTTTCTCTCTCTCTCTCTCTTTCTCTCTCACTCGTAACATCGAGAGGCTCTCTATATAAGCTCGAGCATTCACCGCAGGCGAGAGGAAAATGCCTGACGATCAGGCGTGTATATACACGATGTGCTCGCTGAATTGCACAATCGCCAGCTCGCGCCTACGAAGGCACCTTTCGTTCAAAGGTCACATTTACCTGGCTGCATATAAATATCCTTAAGTACGAATATACATTATCATTTTTTCCCTCGGCCGCCTTTCGTTTCTCTCCTATTCACCCACTCATAAATGCGCGCCGCGCATATATATACCTCTGCGAGCGCGAAAGCGCAGTGGATTGTAAATTTATGGGTTTCGTACTTAACATAATAAGGCACTCGCTTTTCTCTAGCGCGAGCTTAAAACCTGTTTAATATTGATCCCTGGACCTGCTACACGCACACAATGCGTTTTCAGCGGGGCGGGAATGTATAGTCGCTCGGGATTGAGAAAACGAGCTTTAGGAATAGGAGCGATGAAACGGGGCGAAATGAAAAGTTTGATTTATACGCTGAATGAAAGGGAAAAAGTCGAATTGCGCGCGCGGGTGCAATCAGAAAGTTGGGACGACGGCTTGTCGACCTAGGTCCTCTATACAGCTCGCCTATTGCTGTATAATGGCTAAAATACGTATATATATATAGACGAGAGCGCCGGGGCTCGTTAGCACAGCTGCAGCGAAGGAATCGCTGCAATTTCCAAGACTTGTATATCGCCGGGATTCGTTTTCGAGGAGGGCAAAGTGATGCGCGCGCGATCGAGCCGAGAGTTTAGGCTTTCACTCGGGGCCGATAGTAATCAAAGTGGTCGGGCGAGTGCTGTATTAGTCGGGCCGGGCGCGGCGATGTGAACAGTGCGTTTCTCTCGCGTGCGACAAAAGATTGGTGAGAGGAGCGGTTGATTCTGGAGACGGTGTGTGTTGGAGTTTTAGTGTCGTGATTCTGTGTTTTTTGTATTGTTTTTTTGTTTCTTCGGGGAGTGTGTGAAGTGTTTTTGGAAAATGAGAGGTAATGTTTGAAAGTTAATTTTCTTAGATAATGATAAAATTTTTCGTAACTCGAGTTTTTAAACTCATTTAGTAAAGCCTTGAGGCTTGCCTTAGGTTTTGTTATTTTGGGGAAAGAAGGCTCTAGAACAATTTTAGCAACATCTATTATTCGCAACTCTTGTAATCTCGTTGTTAGTTAACTTATAATTAGAGTCAACTTCAATTTCTATGCGGGTTCTTATGAAATAAAAACACGCAAAAGTTGACGAAATTTTTTTCAAGCGAAACGTTTTTGGCTATCGTGTTCCTCTGGGTTGCTTTTTTTCGCAAAGCTGTGGCCGTGGAATGACTAGAAATGGATGTTGGTCCCTGGTTATAAACGAGCTTTTTTTCTAATAATACCTCTTATATATGTTAATTATAAGTTTTTGTACAGTGTCTGAATTAACCTGCATTTTCGGTTGAAATTATATTGATCGCTGATACGTTTGTATAATCACGAAATTTAATCATAAAAGATATATATTTACTTATATTTTTAATCATCTTTTCTTAGACTGAAATCACACAAAAAAATAAATCAATGTTTGCAGTTGACACAGTTCCCGTTGAAAGAAAAAACATAAAGAAAGAATTATAACCAATAATTTGATTATAACGATTGATATACTATAATAACCGTTATTTATTGAATTCGAACGACCGGATATCAGAAATAGTTCAAAATTTTATAACCAGCCGTTATTTGCCTCAATTTTGTCTGATAAACGACTGATTTTAAAATTATGAACTACTCAAATAAAAAGTTTTTGCAAATTATCAGCTGATTATAAAATTATAAAAAATTCCTGGTATCCGGTTGTTTTTAAAACTTAGCGATCTAACTTTGTGAAAATTATAAATTTTTTATAAAACTTTTTTTTTACCAGTAAAAATATATTAGACTTGAAAAATTTTAAAAATTATAATTCTAGTTAGTAAACTTTACTATAATTATAGGAAAACTTTGAAATTTCCCTTTCTGTAATATCTTTACTGAAAAAATGTTCGCCCTCTATTTACAAATTTCGATCTCTCAGCCCATATCCAATTAAACACTCACTTCCTAAAGTCCTTAGACCACGGATCAAACTTAAAACCTAAAGATCATGAAATATCAGTCTGCCGGCAAATCAACGAACCATCACTGCAATCACATACTCTCAAATTTTCACAGTCCGATCCCAGCTCTCATCCACATTCGCAGGTTCAACTCTCTCATAATCGATATTCATCCGCGTAGAGCCGGGCAAACGAGCTGTGGCGCCGGCGCAAGATTCCGTCAAGTAGAGCATAATCGATTCCCCCGCCAGTATAGCCAGAGAGCCCACTGGCCATTATTTGTCCATCTCTCTGGGAGAGAGAGAGCCGCATAAATACTCGTGTTCCAGAGAGCGAACAAACGAGTTATACCGCTCGCTGGGGGATTCCACCCGCGCGCTATCCGAAAATGAGCGGACGCGCGCGTGCGGGCCCAGGAAAATGGATTTCCACGCTCAGCCCCCGGAGAATGGCGCGCATTATCGCGTCCTCGCTCTCGGGGTTTACAGCTAGACTTTAACGACTATCGCTGCTAGGGACGTCTCTGTTATAACGTGTGTTTCTCGGGATTATCCCAGCGACTCTCGAGACGTATAGTGACGGCCCAGCCTGCATGCGAAGCCTTAAGCTGCAAGCCTATAATACCAGCTAGTCGTCGATGACGACGCGGCCGACGACGACTATGCACTGATCATTAGTTCCGCGGTAAATCAGCCGAGCGGCGCTGAGGATTAGGCTGGTGTTATGCGCCGCTGTCTTACTCCTTTTGCTTTGGTTTACAGCGGATTTTCGTGCGGGGATGGGAAAGCTCGATGTAGATGTGGGGAAATTGCAATTTTTTAGCTAGTTGGCAAAAATTTAATTAACATTCTGATATTTAATCTTGAGATGTTTTCACTTTTAGTAGATCTTTATTACTATTAGCGTACCGTGAAAAGGTGAACTTTCCAGTTGGCTTTTACATTTGGACCTTTGGCACCGGACTGCATTAGTGGCTGTACGAAAATGATACGCCACTTTCATTTACGAGTACCATCTTCACGGCCGGGCTTTGGCTCGTTCTTTCACCGTGTGCTACATTTTGCGTGAAAGTATAGAGCGCCGTGAGCCGCTGAGAAAAAATTTTTGTGTTAATTTCGGATTATAAGAAATTTGCATTTCCTCGGGATGATGGAATGTTGTTGACTATCCATTATCTTGTATATAATCAGTCATTTAACAAGAGACTAACATCATAATTAATAGTATCATTCATCTAGTTGTCAAAGACGATTTTTCGGGCTAATAATTTATTCTTCTTTCTAATGAATACATTTTTTTCCATAAAAATGTAAATTTTTAGAACCAAAATTTCTTGTTCGTTCTTTCATTTATCTTCATTAGAAAGCTTCTCGATGAACTTTTACTTTTAAAAGTGAGTGTGTCGTTGATACTAAGATGCTTAGTAAGTGTAAGCTGTAAAGTTTTATAAGTTTACAAAAGACGTGATAATGAAGTTCATACTTGATTCATTGTTGTAAATTGGATAAATAACAAAACAGTATAGAAGTGAAAAATGTCTATAAAAAAATTCAAATCTACTTACTTAATAATAATTTGTGATCAAAATCTTTTTCAAGTTTGAAGCTAAAAGAAATAATTTTAGATATAGCTACAAAAGTAAAAATTTCAACTGTAGCATAATTATAATCTATCCGCAACTTTGATTTTGTACATCATATTGTTAGCAAATAACACATATAGGGCACAGAGGTATTAAATTTTATCTTGATGCCAGTTGGTGCAGTGTGCTGCTATAGATGTCATTATTAATCCTTGAGTAATACCTAACAATGATAACAGATTCATTGATCGAATGAAAACTGCGGTAATGCAAACTTTTATCATTTTGACAAAATTTTTCTCATTAAATAATGAATGATGAAAAAACTGCTAAATAGAAAAGAATCCATTGCAATGAAAGATTTTACATCCGAATAAAAACCATGATTTTCAGGATAGCATGCTGTGCTACCACAAAAATTTCTATTAAATTTCGTTTATTACATCAACTACTATTTAGAACCTCTTTATCCTTTCTCTCGCACATGCTAAAAAAAAATCGCGTTATGGAAAACCCAGCACACAGACGTACAGCCGATAGCATATTTAAGGCGAGCCGCTAGCTCGTGCGTTCGGTATAAACACACACACACGTACACCCACGCACATACACACACGCACACGTACATGCTTGCCACGATGCTTGTTCAGCTGGCATGTTGACACTGCTAACGGAAAGTTCACGCACGTCGTTGCCTCCCACGTTTGCGCGCCCGGCCGGCAAGCTCGTATCTCGATATTCAGAGCGCCACTCGACGCAGAAATGTTTTCGAGTGCCTCGTGAATTCACGTCGCCGCGGCTACCGCGCGCGCTATTCTCCCGATTTTCTGCCCAGCAAAACAAAGTGCGCGCGGTAGAAAAGCTCCCTATTATTGCAGGCTCGCCTACGCATCTTGGCGTTAGTCCAATAATTTTTTAGTCCGCGTTTTTCCTCTGTTTTTTGCATGGGAGAATTGCTGGTGTAAGGTATGTGGGAGGGAACCACTTTATTATTGAGTTGAAAAATGTTGTAAGTGGTATCAGTGTAAGCTAATTGTTTCACAAAATTACTCAAACACGAAAAATTTTTAATTTTTATTATTTACAAAATAAGCAACCCCCGTTCAATCTCAAGTCTGCGGTATTCCAGAAAAGAAAATTAGCCAACCACTTATCTTCGCGTAACAGCGGCATTATCTCTTGTCGAAATCCGCCAGCGTTTTTCGAGGGAAGGAGACGCGCTAATGAAACGGAGTCTAGTAGCTGCGCCAGGGGTCCATCGATATAATTGCAACACAACAGCAGTGGCACAGCGCGAGAAGCCAGTTTTGCGCAATCGCGGCAAAAGTGCAGCTGCCGCGTCGCCAATCGCAACCGCACGTTTTCTCGTACTTCAGGCTTATTTAATTAAGGTACAGCCGGCGTGTCGCAGACACGAGCTATTGCACTTTAATCCCCCGTCTTGCGCCGCGCTTGCGGCGCATAATTTCCCTGCTGAAGCTACGAGGGGTTTAAAGAAAAAAATTAGCTAGTATAAGCGTTATACAGTGTTTTATTATTTTGTATTATCCTAGTACGGGAAACGCACTTTTTAACGCTTGGAATGATTCTCGAAAGAGCAGCGATTAGCGCCCCCGGCACCTGTGAAACGTTATATAAGCGTTGCGTTTTAAACATATTTGTATACATAATTATCCGGTTGGAAAAAAACAGCAGTAATTACGACGGGAGAGCGAAAAAAAGAATGTGAGAACTCTTCTTTTTACACGCTAATGCACGTAGACAAGGACATAATAAAAATGAAAGTGGGCGGGTCACAACTCATCTCTCTTCTGGAAAAAATCAACGACAGCCCGAGCTGTGTGACCTGGCGATTAGAAAGTTCGATTTTTGGTCTCTCAACCTTTCGATTTTAACGACGCGATCGTCACCTCTTCGCTTTCGCAGAGCCATACCTCTCTTTCTCTGGCTTGCGCTGCTACAGCCTCTTTCTTCTTCTTTTCTCTGCTGCCGAGCGCCCGTTGCCTCATCATGAGGCTGTATACGACTCATCATCGCGCCGGGCGACGATTCCAAAGACTTTCACAATCGATAAAGCTCTGGGCATTGTGACCGAGCCTGTTTGCGCGCCTCCAAGTTACGAGCGTTCGTGCGCCAAATAATTTTTTTGCAAGTAGAAGTCGGTTGTTAACGAGCTTGTAAATATAGATTTTACTCGGCTATTTATATCTTTGCATCGGCAATAAAAAAAAAGAAATTGAAAGTGTGAGATTATGTATATTAAGCAGTAAAAAGTTGTTTTGGTAAAAATAAAGAATCTGTCCAGCTCTCAACGGAATGCATCGGTGAACGTCGCTGATAGATTCACAAGTCAACTATAGATCCGCCGATAAGCACATATTTATGCATTACGCAAGGAAAAATCAACGCTGCAAATTCCGCAAAATTTGCGCAAAAGCCACCGTGCGACTTGCGGCTGTCATTCTCTCAAAAGAGGCCAGCAAGATAAAAAAAAAAGAAGCGAACGCCGAGATAGAGAGCACTTTGATAGGATGACGAGTCGTCGCTCGCCGCAGGCACACGAACGCTTCATGCATCTCTCTCTCCATCGTCGCACAAAGGCGGTTCGGGAAAGTGTGTCGCCGCAGCGAAAGGTCAACCTTTGCCTTCTCGCCTCGTCGTATGCGCAACTGCAGCGTAATTCGACTTCGGCACTGAAGGGGGAGGAATTTATGTGTACCGGCTGGGTGCACAAAAATTATAAAAGAGTCGAGGCGGAATCCCGGTCAACTTGGAGAATTGTCGATTGCCTTGTAACCGTCCCGGCACCCTCGATTTTGCACGCGAGCGATGATTCAGTGTGTTGCGGTCCCAGTGGTTTCTATATGCCTTTTACGGAGCTGTCGACGATGGAATAGATGGAAGTTGGAGCGTTGCATGTGTGTCAGATATGTCAGAATTTCATTTGACTCCTCTGCCAGCTTCCTTTATTGTTTTAATGAGACTTTATTGCCGGTTCATGGGAAATTGGATGTAACTATAATTTTACAGTGATTCAATTTAATTTGATTATGTAATATTTAGTTATAATGTATGTATGCATTGTTCAGCTGTAATTAAATATTGCAGTTAGAAAGACGAAGTCAGATTGTAATAAGAATTTTTTTTGGAACTCTGTACTTATTTAATTATGATAGAATTCCAAAATATCACTCTTAGGTTGCTTTTAATTATTATTTCATTACTGTATAATCATATTGAAAATTGTTACTTTATTCAGTAATAAATATAATTATACAATTATAATTATATCGAAAATGTAATTTTCTATAACTCTAAGTATCTAATTAATTTTTTTCTACATCTAATTTGTTGAGCAATAATTTATTATTTTCAATTAATAAAGTTAAGAGTAAATCAAAACAATGTATTTTGTTAATTTTTTATTTATTTACTTCTATTTAATCTTTTCCAGATTTTCTTTTTATTCGATATTTACTTCAATAATCAAAATGATTGCTTTTATTCTTCAATATTTCTTTTAAAAAGAATATTGAAAAATAGAAGCAATCGTTTTTGCTTTTAAAAATAATAGAAAAAATTGTTTTCATTGGACAAAAATAATTGAAAATACCCATCTTTTATTTTCAATAAAGGTAAAATCCTCTACAATTTATTGGCACTTAACTTCCTTAATTTAATCATTTTTAAATTGAATGATTCAAAATAAAAGAACCATTTACATTATTTAGATTAAATAAGTATTTACTAACTAGGAGAGGCCCAGGCC
>UELX01001052.1:0-52479 GCA_900480035.1 Eupelmus urozonus
TGACTTCATCATTAATTTAAACAATAGATAAGAACATTATCTTTGTGTGTCAGGTCATACAAATTTGAAAATGTATATCAACAATTAATTTTTATCAATAATGCTAAGGCCATTAGAATAAGGAAGTTTTTTGTACTGCTTCCCCTTAATGGTTTTAAATTTGGATTTTCTTAAAATAATTTTGTATATTTTATCTTTTTTCTAAAGTTGTATGAAAAATGTCACTTTCTACTAATTTAAAATTTCGTTTTTACTTAATTGAATTCACTAAATACTTAATCAATGCCTATATACACTAATGATTTTTTGTTTAAATATTTAAATTAAGTTTGAGGAAGGTAAATTAATTAACAGCTACTTTTTATCAGATTAGATTTATTAAATATATTTACTTCTATTTCGAACAGCGTGGAATTTAAAGGCATGGAAAATGCGATTTGAACACTTAACGATGAAAAAACCTTATGTACCTCAAAAATGAAATGAAAGTTTTGATTAAATTATATCAAGTGTATATAGATACTATAATTACTGACAATAAAAATCACTAGAATTGTTAAAATCCAATTAACTTTTCCTGTCCTTCTATATACAACAATTACATCCAATGCCATCTCTTCCAGATCACGCTCAGATCATAACTGCAGAAAAAAATAAATCATTTCCGATCTACTTCCAACCTATATATTTCTACGACCGCCTTGATATCAATCGCAACTTCAAAGATTTCAAATAAAAAAAAGTTGCATATATACGCTAAGCTAAACACTTTTACGAGATTACCGCACGCCTGCGACTTCTTTCCATTCATGTTTCATTGGTTGATTGAGACTGACGGTACATCTCTGTGAGTGATGTGAGGGAATACTTTTATTCTTCTACATACACAATAAGTCGAACTGATACATCAGTCAATTCCCTCTCCCATCAATCGAGACTATTATTATTAAAAACAATAACCCAATTCTAAAAACCAACTCGAACCCATCCGCAAAGCAACTCATCAGAACACACTCGCACGCTAATTCCTCAAAACGACCGCCGCAGCTCTACTCAACTCACTTAAAAAAAATGAACGCAAACCGCTAAACGGCTAAATTAATTGATCACCGTCTAGTTAAATATTTCCTCTTTTACTTACCTCGACCAGGGCCGCATAAAACTCCCAACTGTCTACTGCTCGCGCTCCCCCCGACTAATACTTATCAGTAACTCATATCGTCCAAAGAATAACCAAACCCATTACACGCATATATAAAAAAAACATTCATCTATACGCGACACTTAGACAGAAGCTTTCTGCAGAAAACTAGCCGCGAGTCATCATCCAGCAACGTTGCGTGTATCAGGCGAGCATATCGCGCCAGCTGGAGTGTTATAAGTATATAGTTACGCGCGCGCTGAATATATTGTACACACAATGAGCGTCTTATAGAGCGAGGAAAAATGTATACAGTTACATATACGCACGCGCGCTTCAGCTTTGCGTGTATGTGTGTATGTCTATATATAGGTTGCGTTTTATTGTAGGCAAGTGTTTTATATATAGTGTAAGTATATAGGTATATTCGTGTTTGTTTTGCGCGCGAGGAGAGCAGCTGCGCGCCGCTCGCAATATATGCCGGCTACTCAAGACTATATTAGGGAAATATCAAAAGTTGAAGGAGGGTGCAGCTTAGCCGGCGAGCCTGCGTCGGCTAAGTGAGGTTTTGTGTTTAGATTTTTTTTTAGAAGGAGGTGGGTGATGCGAGTAGTTTTTTTGGGGGTGATGTTTTGAGGTGGCGCGGATAGGATTTTTTGGGATGAAGGTAGTGTGGGATGTGGTGAAGGTGCGAGTTTGTGTTTTGGATTTTTGGTTTGTTGGGGTAGGAATGTTTTGGTTTTATTTTTTGCGATAGATTCGTTTAGTTTTTATGACTTTATGTAAGTAATTAATCGTGTTTGACATAATGTATTAGAAGTGTGCATTAATGTACGATGAAACCGCAAAACCATATTCAAATGGGAAACGTTTAAAGAAGTGCAGACGCTGTAATTTAGTACGATATTGAGGTGAAAATGTTTAATCACTTTTAATTCGTGACAAAAAAGTTTTTTATAATCTAAATTTGAAACATATGTTGAACATTGATAATTGAAATGCTTATAAGTTTTGTCATTTACAAAGAATTTATTGGAGAATAAAACTTTAGATTTTTGATTTTTTAATAATTTTACTTATAAAAATTATTAAAAATAAATTAAAAAAGAAATAAAAGATTCAATACAATTTTTTTTTAAGTAATGCTTTTTTAATTGTTTTAAAAGTTTCAAAGGAGCATCTTCAATGTCATATTT
Source organism: Eupelmus urozonus (assembly GCA_900480035.1). Taxonomy (NCBI): domain Eukaryota; kingdom Metazoa; phylum Arthropoda; class Insecta; order Hymenoptera; family Eupelmidae; genus Eupelmus; species Eupelmus urozonus. The sequence goes on from UELX01001052.1 coordinate 2,338, forward strand.
TCATCTCAATGACCTAGATGCACGTCTAATAATCTTTTGCATGTAAACAAAGTGATAAAAACTTTCGGAGTAAATGTTAGTTAAAGGTCAACAATGTCTTGAAAAAAAGTACTTTCAAAATTTTTAGCAATTTCAATGACACTTTTATAGAACTTGTATGGAGAAGAAAATTGCTTTTTTAATACTTAATTTGAAATCGTTTTTATAAGTTTAATTTTTTATGCGCAAATAGTTAAATTTTTCTTCTGGAATTAATATACTGCATACTTTTTTAATACTTGGAGAATTTATTTACATTACTGTCCATTCTTTCATACTATTTTATGTGACTCATTTCAACAAATTATAAAATTAAAATTGCTTGGTCATTCAATGTATTAATCTCATATTCAATAAAGAAAAACAACAAGAGATCAAACCAAGCATTGCTCAAAGAAAATTAATAAAATTTACAATTAGCAGCAAGGACAGAGATTCGAAGGTTTCCATAATCTCAAAGCTGAAACCTAAATGTGAAAGTACTTGACTTTTATCCTATACTTTGTCCGCGCGCACCAGCCGGCTCGCAGCGGGTGCGCTCAAAGCATCGACAAGTGGATGACTGCATGCGTATTTCTACTATGAAGTAACTATACCTATACAAAGACACGAAAGACGTAATATATATGAGCGCGCTCACGTCACCCGCTCAGCAGCTCCACACACATTCCTACTCTTCTCTCAAATCTCGAGTTCTGTTGGCATCCATGGCCGTTTTGAAGCACAACGGCATGAAGAAATTTCAACCGAACTCCTGAAGGCTCGTGTTTGTTTATACACCTATAAGTTAATAATCGACCGTATGAAGGCTGTGAAAAGATTCACTGAGTAGACGTGAGTATTTTCTTCGTTCGGCTCGTTGACGGTATTTTTAAGCCCGAGCCCAGCCGCCCCGAGTAAATAAAGCAAATGTCCTAGAAATTTGAGGTTATCATGTAACAACTCTCCAAACATTATGTCATTACTAAATTTACTCTCAAAACTAAATTAGTGCGCACGATTTTGTTGTACAGGAGCGATGCTTCATTTTAATAACGACTGCTTTTGTTTGTAATTTCAGCGTAAAAATGCGGCTTTCACCTCAGCGTTTGATAATCCCTTTATTAGTGAGTTTTTCATTAACAGGAGCAGGAGTTGTATTGATATATTTTATAAATAAAAAGGTAATATTGGTTTATATAAATTACATGAAAAAATAGCGTTTATTTTTGTGAATGTGCAGTGCTAAAAATAATTTTTTGTTTTTTAGAAAGATGAAGAGGAACAGAGAATCAAAAACAAAAAAACTGAACAGCATTCAGTGGAAATTCAAATTCCTCGACAATTTGTTCCTGCAATTATTGGACGAGGAGGCTCTGTAATCCAAAATATTCAGGACAGTACTGGTACTAATATTAGTTTTAAGGAAGAAAATGATGTAGATTTACCTGAGCGTACGTGTGTCATAACTGGAAATCTTGAAAACATTAAGTTTGCTGAAGAAAAAATTAATTGTATATTAAATAATCAGCCATTAATTGAAACATATGAAAAATGGGTTTCACAACAAACGATTAATCGAATCAAGGAAAGAGGCAGTGAAGAGCTTAATAAAATTCAAAATTCATCAAATGCAAAAATCATCTTAGATAATTCCTCACTACTATCTGATTCAAGTATGTATTAAATACGTAATTATTTGAATCATTTATATTATTTTGCATTAATAAAAATTATTGTATTCAGAAGCCAAAAAGAGGGTAATAATAAAAGGAACTGCAGAACAAATTGCCTGTGCTCTTATTCAAATTGAGGATAAAGAACGAGAAGACAATGAGACTCAAGCTAAAACTGACAAAAGCTTATTTTCCAGAGTTCCTAGAATTAAAACCTCACCAGTCACTTCGGCAGTCACTTCACCAGAAAGTACTGACAAAGATATTAGTTACTCAAAAGAAGATACTACTAATCAAAGTAAGAAAGCTTTTTTCATTTTTATTATTCCTTCAAAAAAAAACTAATAATTGAATATTTTTTTATACTTTAGCAAATGAGGGTTTCATGGATGTCTTTGTTTCTGCTATGGAAAATCCAAGTCAGTTTTATATTCAAAAGATTGGTCCAACAAATGATAAATTAGATGAATTGATAAAGAAAATGACAGCATACTATGAAAATGAAGAAAATAGAAAGCTTCATGCTTTACATACGGTTTGTAAAAAAATAAATGTTTTTTATTCTAATATGTAATTATTATCTTTATTATCTAATATGCAATTTTATAACAGATTACTGCATTGCAAACGGTGGCTGCTAAATTTCCTATTGATGATAAATGGTATCGAGCAGAAATTTTAGCTGATCTTGGTGATCATTTGTATGATGTATATTTTGTGGATTTTGGAGATCGAGAGAAAATAGATAGCAAAGATATCTGTGAATTAAACACAGAGTTTTTAAGTCTTAGATTACAAGCCATTGAGTGTTCGTTATCTGGTGTCAAGCCTAAGTAAGTATTGCCATTATTACTTAAAAAATTTTTAAATACGCTTATTTTCCTAAGAAACGTTAATTTTGATAAAACTCAATTTAATATTAACTTATTACTTTATATTCAGAAATACTTTAATTTATTTACAATTTAATTCGTCACATTGTTTAATATTGGTATAAAAATATGTTTATTTACAATCAATTACTTAATTCACTATCATCCATATTACTTGATCTGGAACTTCCCATTCCTGCTTCACAGACTTCATTAAATAATTCTGGATTTACTTGCTCTAACATTTTCCAAGCGTAATTTTTAGTTATGCTCATTGCATTTTCTTCACAGTAAGCTAAACAAGCTCTTTTGAGTATTTCACAGCCACAATCATCTGCCAAAAGCAATCGAGTAGCTACGTTCTCAGGCGTGATTGTTTCAGTTAAACTTCTTTCACAAAGTTCCTTCAAACCTGAAATACAATTTTTTATTTCACTTAGATCGGGTTTGTACATAAGTAACAAATATGGTTTGCATTGAAATTTAAATCGTACCTTGCATTCGAAATCGCAAAGAAAGAGCAAGTAGTTGAGGAGCTAGGGTATCCAAATTATCGACGTGATCAGAGTAAATGTATCGCAATAATTCTTCTACAACTTCTTTGGATAAATCCAGCAATTCTAATTTGTACTTAATCTACACAAAAATGATAATTGATTTTATTGTTAAAATTAAGTTTATTCAAACATTTTGCGTAACTTAAAAAATGATAAGCCTTATCAGCATTACTATTACATTTATTTATTCTTTTGTTTAGAAAAACAAAGTAATCCCTAAGTAGATTTGTTGACATGTTAACATTGTATTAGTATGTTATAACACAGTCTTAAAGCTACAGCAAAGAAGAGTTAATAAGCGCTATTAGACCAATATTATGTAAGTAACAATCAAATACAAAAAAAATCGCCAATTCCACACTCAGCGAAAAAATATGAGAAAACAAACGACCCTCGTCGTTTTACATTTTTCCATCAATCAAAAAGCAACAAACCAATTCGTCGTCAAATAACTACTCAAATCTAATAGAAAAAAAGATCCCACGTTACAAAAAAAAAACAAGTTAGTATAACCACACCACTAGTTTTAATTAACACCAAAATCCTCGGCGAAGCAACAGCGGTTAGAAAATCACACTTGCGCAGCGTGTGAATCAAGAATCATCGAGACATACGTCGCAGTCGTCGTTGCCGTTGCTCTCCCCGTTCTCGCTTTTCTGCTCGTCGCTCGTCCTTATCATTCCGGCCAGTACGTCGCTGCGAGCCGCGATTACACAGCTGTGCACCGGTATTTCAGAGGTGAGCGCCTCGCCGGCGCATATCAACTTCGTGTCTGTAGCCTGTGGATGCTTCAGCAGCCTCGCCATGTCCTGCGAAGTTTTTTTGGAAATGATGAATATGTAATTTTATTGAGTTAGGGGTTGGTTTTGCTTTTTTTGCGATTATATGTGGTTGGAGAAAATAAGCTGTAATATTAGAGGTTGATAATGTTTTGAGAAGGCAGTGAGAAGTTGATTTTTTTTTCATTTTCATTTAAATAAGGTGATCAAAAATATATACGTATTTTATAAATTCAATGCTCAAGTTATATTACCTTTCATGACATTAAATTATATTAAAATTCCTGGTCTACATTCTCTGCAAGTTATCTAATCCCGTTATCAAAATTATTAATAGCAAGATTTCTCAAAACTATTTATCCTGTTTTAGTACTATCGTAAAAACGTGATTTTGCACTAATTATCTGGATGTCTAGATATAACTGGATAAATTGTCGCTCAGAAAAACATGCTTAACTTATCAGAAATCTAATTCATGCTCCGCTTCAATTTGATAATCAATAGACAGCTTATTAAAAGATACTAAAGTCCAACGATATTAATATCAATCCCAGAAATTTCAAAGAAACGTTATCTAATGCAATTACACGTATGTGTACTCAACTTCTTCTATACCTTCCATGCATCCAACATACATTTCATTTTCAATATTTATCATTTTTATCTGACAAAACCCTGCATTTAAAATAAAAACTAAAAAAATCCCCCTCAATCGCCAAATCATATATTCAGTGTACCTGTGACAGACTGTGCTTTTCACTTTCGCACTGAACAATCTGAATCTTGACCATGACGCAGAGCTCGCCGTTCTTCTTGAGGTGCCTGTCGACGATCGACATGTCCCTGTATCCCAGGGAAATTATATCTGAACTAGAGCGGAGCTCTAGAATTGTTCTGCTCACGTGGCAGTACTCCCAGTAATTCACCTCGGCGTTGAATACCGCGAACTGAAAGCGGATTTTTGCCTGCTCGACCTCCTCGACGGAGCAGTTCAGGATGTTGAGGCATAGTACGACTGGGTTTGTTATTCTTTTTCCTGAAATGAAAAAGTTGTGATTGTTTTTTCTCTTTGTTTTTTTTTTTTGTAGTAGTTATGACAATGGTTATTGATTGTTTATCGTCCTTAGTTTTTTCTCCTAGTTGAAACCAATAACGTAACGATGTTCATAATTAAAACCTGGCTGAAAAAAACGACCCTGTAATTACAATCTCTTTTAAACGCAACAAATTAAAAATGCGATCTTACCTAATTTCACAATAAACGCATCTCAATCAACCCACCCACTCCAAAAACCTCGCCATTCCAAAATTGCCTCTCCCCGCTCGCAATAAACCCCTTTTTTGAATCTCGAAACTCTCCCTCTCAAGCACCCTTTATCGACCCATCGCCACCACACCGACCCTTCAAACCTCAATCAAACTGTCCTTTTACCCCGCGCGACTCAACACAAGAGAGCACCTCCCCCCTCTCATCGATTTTCACCCTCCTCCCCGACATACCTTCAGGGCCTTTCCAAAACCTAATGGACAAATTCCACGTGCTGCGTATGCCGTTGACATTGAGGTCGAAGCTCGGGCTGTCGAAGCTGTGCTTTTTGGCTATTGTCTTCTTGTAGTGGGCTATCGGCCAGGTGTACTTGAAGATCACGTCCGAGACCGTCGGCACCAGCAGTTCCATGTTTAGAGCCTGATTTTAGCCGGGCTGCATGTCTGTTGGAATAATTGCAGGTGTGAAGGCGAGCTTGGTAATTAAGGGTGGGCTGAAGGGCGCGGATGGTTTATTTTGGGACGCGCGGTTTTCTCGGGGCCGGTTGGATTTTGGGTGAATTGAGTTTGATTGTTTTAATTTGGTTGATTAGGGGGTGAATATGGGTTTTGATGGTTGCTGAATTTATGGGGATAATTGGGTGGGCTGGTTGGGTGATAGTTGGGATCTTTATAATTAATTTTCTATTCAAGAAGTTGGAGCGTGGAACTCGTATCTTGCAGCTTGATCTAATTGAGTGCGAGTTTAAGGTGATTTTATCGCACGTGTGCAGTTAAAAGATTTAGATGTGTTGTAATTTTAGAAAAATTTAGCCTCTTGGATATCAGTATGAATACTAATATAAAATAAAATTTTCAATACATTTTCCTTAAAAGATATCCCAGACAGATATAATGCACTCAATATCTACATTTTTACTTCTCCCCACCGAGAAAAATAAGTAGCTTAATCAGTCACACCATCCGACTAAAAACTTTATCACAAAACCACTCGAGATACACCCAAACAAAAAATTTTCAATCCCCTCCCACCTCCCCCAACACATTAACCCTAATTAAACAAGCCTCTCAAAAACAAAAAACCAAACCCACACCCACTCCGCTATCCTCACCCGCCGCCTTTTATCACTCCTATCAAATCTCCCGATCTCCGGCACGAAAATTCCAAGCGCATCTATATTTCTCGCAACGATTGCGCAACCCAGCCCCGCGAAGAATACACAATCAGCGCGCTTACCGAATTAGCTCTCACCTCGCTGCCTGGAATCATTAAGAGCGCGGGGGCGCCCGATAAAGCGTCGAGCCTCGCGCTCGGCCGAATTAGCCGCGCTTTGCCTAATCAATCGGCGAGTTTGCTCGCGTGCTCTGGAAACGAAGCTAATTACTCTCGCGCGCTTCGAGCGAATGTTTCCGCGTGTGGGTATAGACACGTGCGATTTTCCTGGGATTCGCGTTATGTATGCGCGTGCGCGCTTGTCGCTGTCTGTTTGCGAGGTATAATTTGAGTACAGGAGAGAGCTGGGATTACGAGTGCGAGGAATGCGCGTAGACACTTAAGGCGGATTTTTTTCTTTTAAAGGAGCGGGTTTTTTAAGTTCCGGAATATTGTACTTTATAATGACAACGAGCCTGGTTAAGCCGAGACGGAAACCGTATCAAAATTTCATAAGATTAAAATAGAACTTCCTTCTTCCGGTCGAACCAAACTTCCTCGATTGTTTCCCCTCGTGCAGCGATGACCGAATCCTGCATTTTTCATCCGCGGAATAGAAAGAGCTCGTTAAACCCCGCAGCCAGTTTCATCCTGGCAGCCTCCCCGAGTAATTCCCCAAAGTGCGCGCTGGTATTCCTCATTCATCGGCGACGTGCATACGTCAGTGCGTTCGCCCGGCTCCGAATTCGCTCGAGTATGTATCGCGCTAGCGCAGCGTGAAACATTAAGAGGCGGCGCGTGATGCTGCATATTTAGGGTCGACGGCCCCTCTGGCTTCGGTTTTTCGGCCACGTGGATACGGCGGAGGAGATGATAAGGAAAATCTGTTCTATTTTCGAGGAGCGATGAATGGAGACGGTTTGGCTTCAATTTAGGAATCAATTGGTTCGAGAGTCTCGCTTTGACTTCGGAGATTATAGAGCCGCGCGTGTTGAGATTGCGATGGGAGAGCTGTTCCCATTACTTCAAACGTTAATTTTACTCGATCCATCAATCCATATACTAAAACTGTCATCTAACAAATATATACTAATAAGCCAATAGTTAAAACTTCACATCAACCAAAATTCCCTTCCACCCATCCGCCTTAACCCACAACCCAAACCGATACAAAAACACCCTCTCAATCAACTTCCCCGTCCCTCCTCCTTCGTCAACGAGCAAAACGTTTTCAGGAAGCGTCTCCCGCTGCATCTAGAATCGCGTGCTCGCACGGCTATAAACTGGGTCGCGCGCGAGCCTACGGGCAAACGAGTAGCAGGCGCTGATCGAATCGAAACAAACAGAATTGTTGGGGTTAATCGCTGTCTAATTGATATCCACCGAGCGAAACTCTCTCTCTCGCGCCGAGTCTTCGCTTCGCCCGTACGAACTTGCCCCTTAACTACTTGCACGTGCGCGTGAAATCGCTTAGGCCTGTCTGTGTGTAATTTCGAGGCTGCGTTTCGGGATTTTTCCGGTTTCTTTTCGGGATGTTGTTGGAAGATTGTTTTTTTCTAAGGCGATGTTTAGTTTGGGATGATAGTAATGTTTAGGGTACGTAAGAAGGTTTGGCTGATTTATTATTTAAGGTCGAAAAATAAAAATGTTATGGGCCGCGCGCAGAGTGACGTCACGCGGCGAGGAACTCGGCTTCCCAGGCGGACACGTAATCGCGACGGTGTTATGATATTTACGACTTCGTTTTACTATTTTGTTTTCGCATTTCTTTTTCAATTCGCATCGAAAGCTGCCGTCGCTATTGTTCCTACGGAAATTTACGGAAGGAATTATTGTTTTTTAATGTATTACGGACTTCTGGCTTACATAATAATACCGCACGGTAGCGCGAAAGACTGTATCTTATCTCGCAGGTAAACAACATCTACAAGCTGAATTTATCGAATTTTCTCAAAATCAAGTTACTCAATGAAATAAAGGTCGAATCCGTCCATCTCCCATCAATGACCCGCGCATAACAGCGTAATAGTAATTCGATCTCCAGCAAGTCAATACGATACGTAACGCAAAATCAACACGCTGACCCTCAAGACAGCCTCACATAAACCTCGGCCGCTGTTTACGGACAATAAAAATTCCTCCGATTATTTCAATAAGCCAACAATAAACCACACAGCGGAAACGCAACGCTCGCGGCTATCACTCCGGCCGACAGGCCTGCGGGAGCAAAAACAAAATACACGCCCGAAAAGAAAAAAACGAAAACGCTTTCGTATCTGTCCCGAGCGAAATAGAGGCAAAAAAAAAAAGTTGCTGCGTGTGCACGGGCCGGCGCTGCACGTTTTGCAACTATATCGGCCGGCGTTTATACGACATCGTTGTTTTTTCCTACTGGCTTTGTGCTGCGGTTTCCGAAAAAGCCGAGGATCGAGTGAAAGTGCGTCGGAGCGATGCAATTGCGGGGAGACCGCAGGAGGTATTATTGGCCGGTGTGTTATAGGCGACGAGCTTGGAAAATTCTATTTCCATTCCGCGATCGGCACTGAGAGCGGTTTTAGACGTGGGAGAGCATCGTTAGTGCTGGTTAGAGTGGAGAGGAAAAGATGGCTTTGATTTCGTGGTTTTTTCGTAAACGAGGTTTTGGGGTGAGCGGTGGTTTTTTTTTGTAGGTGAGTTTTTCGGTTGGGTTAATGGATTGCGGAAAGTTTAATAAATTATTGTTTTACGTTGCGTAATTTTAATACCGCTTGGCTGCGAACTTATGGAGAAAGCGATTGAAGTTTCCGGGAGTCATCGAGAATGTAACGTTATGACTTGCAGAGGCACGACTTTAATTTTAGCTTCGCCGTCTCCTTACCCCAAACGTACGGAAATTAAATATGACTATAAAATTATTTCTGATTGAAAATGCATTTCAGCTGTTAAACCACCAGTTTTCTATATACACAGGTTTACTTCAACATCTTATTCTTAATCTGCATTCTACCAATACCAACATATACTTACAAAAAATAAATCCTCCAAAAACTCCAACACTCCCGGCTCACATCCTTTCACCAACTTCCAAATCCCTAAATTCCCATCCACCAACTCTCCAATACACCCAACCAAAAACCGGCTCGCAACTGCACTCCTGGAGCCACGCGCGCTCCCAGTGTTAAATCCCAGCCGCCAGGCACCACAGCAAGAGCTAGAAAAGATCGGGCACGCTTATAGGCGCGCTTCAAAAACGATACTGAAGAAAAGCGGACCGATATCGCGCTCGCGCTCGCGCTACGACGCGCTTTTCTCACGAGCGCCGCGCGCTCTCTATGCCATTTATAAAACAGCGCACCGCGCCACCTAAACACACGTATTCATAAACATAGCCGCCCATAGTGTTTTTCCCCTGCGCGCGCTCTAACATCCAATTCCACGGCTACAGACACTCGGATGCTGTTGTTTTGGCAGCGGAGAGGGACAGTTATTGCCGCAGCTCTTAGATTTTCACGAACTATTTTGCGCTACGAGATGATGGAGAGGCTGCGGTGTTGGTTTCGATTACGACTTTATGGGAGGATGTATATGCATGGAGGAGTGATGTGTATGCCTGAAGAATGAATCTTTGATAGGCGAGGAGGAAGAGAGATAGAGAACGCGCGCGTATAGGCCATTAGATTAATAACGGACGATGTTGGGCGAGGGCCAATGCTTGTTTTCTTGTAAATTATAGTTCTGCTCGTGTGAAAATCGGCGAATTTCGCGGGGAATTCGGTGCCGGCGTGCGTCATGGAATGATCTTGTTAACTTTATGGCAAATTTTCCGTGTTTACGAGTTGGTTTGGATAAATGTTTGCGGCTGGTATTTTAATAAGGGACGTGTTAGATTATTAAAGTTTTTGACTAGCAAGATTTTTATGTTTTTTTGAGGGATTTTAGAGAATGATGGATGTAGTTTTAATTGTGAGTTTGATATGTGCGAGATTAAAACTTTAGCTATTAAGTGAAGTCACCTCTGCGCTTATCTTCGCTTGAGTTTAATACGCTGCAATAGAGCTGCATGATTAGTCCGTCTGCCTTGTTGAGAATAATCGTTTATCAAATACATTCTTTTCGAGCGGCCTCGCATTAGTTTTAAAACTATTACTCAATATACATTTTAAAAGTATGATTGACAGTAAAATTTAAAATACTGGTGATAAATATTATCGTGACCGCATTATAATCAGCCGCAACCATATTTCCAGTACTTATAAGATAAAAAATATAGTTAAAAACTTATTTTCTTTATAGTAGATACACCAACTATATTTTTCCTCCAAACTTTTATTAACAAACAGCAACCAGCAAACTCTATAACCTACCTCCACTCGTCAAAATCCCCACCAAAAAACCGCATAAAAATCAAAACCTCTCATTCACCACTCCATCAAACCTCCGCAAACCCCTCGAACCACCCTCCAACAACCTCCCCATTACGCGGTCAAAAAACTCACTCGCACCGGATTAGCAGTCGGCGGTGCATGCGCATATATCCGTTCCACTCGGCTAAGTGGAAAGCATATATAACGTCGGCGCGACAACATTTGGCAGTCGGCGCTGACGCGCGCTCCGCAGTTTACCGGGCTGAATATTTATGGGCGCCGTTGCGAGGCTGATGCCGATGGCTCGTCGATGCGCCACCCCGATGGGCTTGCCAAATGTGCAGTCGTTGCGCGGAAAACAGAAATAACAATGCGAGAGTAGCTGGTGGTACTGGCAACTTCCGCGATCGCGAGAGAAGTAGGATGGAGTGTGGGATGTGGTGTTGGATGGTAATTGGACTGGGGATGAAGTGGGTAGTTTTTGGGAGATGTAGTTTTTGGGGATTGTGAGGAAATGAATAGGTGGGATATTTTGAATGATGTGGGCTAATGAACGTACCAGAATGAAATGCTTGTGTGACAGGAGTCATTTGTGTATTTGGAAATTATAGGTGAACTATTGAGTAGTTGAGGCCGCGTCAAACTTTCATGTCACTATTAAATGATTTTACGTATTTGTGAAACTGACAAGTCCCTGGATTATGTGGTAAATTTTAATAAATAGAGAGCTCTGCGATAGGGAATTTCATGTAAATGTCAATATAATTACACAATCACTGACGGGCGCTGTAGCTATAGTATTTATAAATTCTTTGTGTTCGCCAGATCATTTCATTTCTATCTGTATTAAAAAAAAATATTTTCATTTTAATTCAAACTTTCTACAAGAGTTCCTGTACACAGTCCACGTTATTCAAAACGAACACAAAAATTTATATAAATTTATTTTTCATAAAACCATAGCAAATCCTATCTCTCAAACCGCAGAATAAAATTCAATATATTAAACCATCCAATATCCCGTTAAAATTTCACTTCTTCAATCCCACCGACCGACGCCACTCATAACACCGCTCAATTATATTACAGAGAAGGCGAATGGAGCTTGGAAGCTTGCGAAGAATTCGCGAAATTAAGCGCAGCGGCAACTTGGCATTCTCGCGTCGCCAAAATCAGGGGATACAAAGAACGGGTAACGAGCTCTGGGCCAAGCAGGCGCGAAGGCTCGCCCATCCCGTGCGTCGAGCTTTATCTAAAAGATGACGATGACCAGGTAAATATATGCTCTTTTTTTTCTTTATTTTAATTTTTTATTGTGAAAATTTTATGTGGCTTTAGAATTTATAGTTACGTGGCTCAGTAGAAAAAGGACTGGTATTGTCCGGCGCGCATGTTGTCGGATGGTTTTTGTTTTGAGTCTGATTTTTGCTTATGCTCAGAAGTTAGTTACGTGTCTATCTGATTATTCTAGTCGCGAACTTTTTGCACAGATAATTGGTAATTTATATATTCATTCTCTTAAAAATGGATGATTTTTCTAACGATTACTTTTCCACCGAGGTAACGATAAAATTAATTTCACCACTTCAACAAACATCTTATCAAATGCAATCGTCCGTACATCAACGCAATCATTAACTAATCAACCTTCCTTCCATTCCAGCTGATCAACATCGGCAAAAAACTGATCTCGCTCAAGCTGGCCATCCCAGAAAGCGAGCCCTGGTCTGCTGCCAGCTCGACCCTATCCCTCTCCAAACGCAGCCAGGACCTCCGAGCCACCAGCCCCGAAGTCACCAGAACCACCAACGGCGTCAGCAACGGCAGCTCCAAACCCATCGAAGAAATCGACCTGACGTTAACGCCGCACTCGAAGGTGCCTATATATACACTTTAAGCAGTCTCGATTTCCCGCGAGATCGCTTTTTGTTTGCGCTCGCGCGCGCGCGAATAATCCGTGTCGCGCTTTCACGCGGGGAGTGAGAGGACAGCGTATAATCAGCGATGAAACCGAGGCTCTCTTTGTGTCGAATCGGTTGCCGTCGGCGCGCGACGGCCCGACTCTTTTTTGCCGTAGCAGCCGCTGGGATGTCTTATCGGTTTGAATTGACGATGACGGCTGTTTGGTTTTTCTCGGTTTTCGGGTTGGATAATGTTTGCCGTTTTGATGGGTGTCGCGGTTAAATGCAGAGCGATGCTTAGCCGTTTTAGGAGAGCTGATAGGATTTAGATTGATTTCCGCGAGACTTGTTGTTTTGTGAAAGTGGTGGGAATTGCTTTTGCACAGATGTAACATTTTTAGGGGAAAAAATAATTTTTTTGTAATGATGGTGGACTTTTCACGGGTGATCGAACCATGATCTCTTTTAATTTTATTAATTTAAAAATGTATAATATTTATTTTTAATTTAATGTCGACGGTGAAAGCTTGTATGTACAATGTACAATACACAAAACATGTATAAACATTGATTAACGTCGAAAAAACCTTAACAATAGCTATGGAAAAAGATAATAGTAAAAGCATTTATTACATAATTGAAGATTAATGAAAAATTCACTTTTCATTACTTTGCAGGCACCGAAAAACGTAGAAGTTATCGACCTGACCTCGCCGGCGAAGGACTCGAAAACCGAGTCGTCGCGGAGCTTCATTGAGAATGAAAGAAGTACTCCTACAATGAGGAACGGCAGCGGCGTAGCCAACCAGTCCAAAAATAGAAGACTACCTGCTAATCCTTTCCAACCAGCCAACAAGCCAATCACGTATAACATCATGCCAGCTGGATACGAGAGTGAGCTGTCCGATGAGGACGAATTTGACTACAATTAAAAACTTCGCACTGAGAACAGTAAATGGCGATTGTTCAAAATACGAATTTAAGTTTATTCGACCGAAATTCTTTTCATTTTTTGTTGAAGAATTCGAATTAGCGTAATACTTTCAATACGTAGTTACTTAAAATGAATATTATAAAAGTGCACTGTGAATATTGGCACTTTTACAAGATTCGCAAAACTAAAATTTTAGTTATTTGTTTTCCTTTAAAAGTTCATAGTTTATTAAGTACATAATTTTAAGTTTCATTTGTTTCAAACAAGATTTAAATATGTTCAACCGTATTAAACTAAAACGAAATTATGTCGAGAAGTTTTATTTGATTAAGTCGTTTATAGGACAATATATATAAACCCATTGTCTTTTTAAGTCGTCCTATAAAGCTTTCTCAAATAACTGACTCAAGCATTATTTTTAACTTGTTTTTAGTTTATAAGAATTTTAATTGTTCTAAAGATTTAATGCAGTTTTTGAATATCAATGTCTTTTAAGTAATCTGCTAAATTTTTTCATCAAAAAACGAAAACGAAATAGTTGAACGCCAATAATAATAAGATAAATAACGATGCCTTAAAGTCTTCCTATAAGGTATAAAAACCATATGTGGATTGTTTTAAAACTTGTGTATTTTTAAAACTTTTTCATAATACGCTTTCTTAATACTAAAAATGTAAAGCGGCTGGGTCGCTCTGTAGACTGTTAGAAAGTAGTAAAGTTGCTGTGAGCAATTATAAATATATTAACACTAATTTAACAAACGTTAATTTTCTGCAGTGCCAACACTATTACACAATATGCAAAGTATTTCAGCTCCAGATCTGAGCATTACATTCGCATTACAAACAAGCACGTACGATGAAGCATTGATTTATTTTTTGTGCATTTCGAATTTTATTTTTGATTGTTTAAAGCATTATAAAACTTCATTTTTACTTTTATTTATTTATTATTTTCACTTTATGTTTGCATCTAATGAAAAATATTGTATACCGTGCCTTAAACTTGATTTGCGAATATTGATAGATTGTGCAGTAAAACGTGATTTGAAAAAGTCTGTATAAACTAAGTAAATATCGAGCGTCTGCGATGCTGCAACTCAATAAAAATGTATATTTTTTGAAGGAATTACAAATGTTCTATATTTTTATAAAAACATTAATTTCTAATAATACAGAATCGATTGACCAATTTATTTTATTAACTAGACCACGTTCAAACAGCGAAAAGAGAAAAGTAAAAAAGGTGTTTGTATTAGCGTTCACACAAATCGAAAAGTCGTTCTCTTTCGATGCAACTTATTCCTCTATTTTCTGTTATCCGTTGTAAAATTAACGAGCGTGACATTAACAATCGAACGAATCTCGTTCTCAAAACTTCAGCTATAAAATGTATTTTAATAGACAAACAGTCACATTAAGCAAGTCTAGATTTATATACATAAGGTAGTTATGGGCAGTAATAAAAAAAAAAAACGAAGCGAGATCAAACAAATGCGAAAATAAAAAACCTCGAAACCTTATATTTACTCTTGTTATTCATTTACAATCCAGTGCCCGAAGAACTGCATCGATCGGCTGTTTATCGCACGCGGAAGGCTGGCAGCAAAAAGATGCGACCCCTTTTTGCTCGCGGAAAAGTCGGAAGTTAAGTTGAGAAGGGGCGGTCTAGGTAAAGAGAAAAAAAAATTATCGCGAGTCCGGAGGAGACGACATCATCATCTCTCGACGAGAGATTTTAGCCGCGAGTTACTCTCCGTAATTGACTACCGCGCGGGGGAGTGAGAGGAAAAGGAGGAGGAGGCTGGAACTGGCGGTGCTTGGCGACGCGGGGATATTCGATTCACGACGGCGACGAGAAAGCGCGCCGCGGCCAAGCGAAACCGTGTATAAAATCACGGCGCCCACGGAATTCTCGCTCAGTCGAAATATAATCGTTTGCCCGTCGCCCCGAATTGCCAAGACAGAAGATTTACGATGAGCCGCGCTACCACGACCGCCTTTTTGGTAATTAATTTTAATTTTGGAAGAGTTTTTTTTCTGTTTTTGCTTTTTTATTTAATTATCTACGGTTTGGATGTATGATTTTGGTAATGATTTAAAAGTGATAATAATTTAAAATTTTTGAGATTCTGGTTTTTTAAACTTTATTTTTTACTAGTTCAAGTAGGTAACGATACCTTAAATTGGAGCTAGCTAGAAGACTATTTCGGAAATTAAAAAAGTTTTGTGGTTGGATATACTTTTAATAAAACTTATAATGTAATTTCAAATATATAATTACTTTTGAAAATCTAGCATTAATAAAGTAATTATGATATTTAAACAAAATTGTTTCTAATCTTCTTTCTTTAACAAATTTTTTCTAATATACATATTTGAAACAAATTCGAAATTTGAAACTCTGCAGTTAACATTTTGAAATCCTACTCTTTTTAAAAAGAGCATTCTAGAAAACCTATTTCTTGAAGTTTACACACAGTAAACTTCACGCGCTTAAGTAAAAGGAAACTTTACTTTGACAGTTGCTCGTTAAAACTTGTGACTTTAAGTTTCCACTTTATTCTAATTACTTACCTTCAAAGAAAGAAGACCAAATTAGAATAAAAGAAGCATGTGTCAGCATCCATAACTTTCCTACCTCTTCATGAAACTTTCATTATCCCACGCTTTCCTATCAACTTCCCTTATTTACTTCCAAATTACCTCCCCGCACAAGAAACTTCATTACAAACTTACCCACCCACCTGAAAAATCCCTCACCCACCTTAAAACCATCATCTCAAAAAAACCCGTAAACACCCAAACAAAACAATGACACCTACCTTTTCCAGCGCCTGCTCGGCCTCGCCTGCTGCCTGAGCCTAGCCATCGCCGGGCCGCGCTACATCGCCATTCCCATCGACGGCGTCGACGTGATCGAGCTCAACCCCATAGCTCCTCCGTCGATGCCCTCGGCCTTCTCGCCTCGAATTCCACGTCAAGCCGAAGCCTACGTGCCAGTGGCCGTCTCCACGTTACACCACGCAGGCGAGCCTCTCACCGAGCAGCAACAGCTCGTCCAGCAACAGCAGCCAGCCAGAGCCGAGCGAGCCACTGCTCACATCCTGGATTACGTGGATTTCGGTGCTCACACTGGACCCAACGGTGCCTTCAGCTGGTACGCTGATTATCCGTCGCATCACTGATGGGCTGGGAGGAGGATGGTTTTGAGATTTTTAAGAGAGGATGGTGCGAACGAGGTTTGAACAGGGATGGATTCTGTAGTTTGATACTTTTTGAGGAGGAAAATATTGGATTACTTGTTTTGCGGATTGTAGAGAGAGGTTTTGCCATCGATGAGCGTTTATAAGATTGTAGCGGGATTTCGCCGAGTGCGGTTGTAAATTTTGTTTGAACAAAAACGTTTTTATGAGATTAAACGATAATTTGCGTTATTTATGTTGGCCGGAGTAAGAGAAAATTATCATTTTCCACAAATTATCAGCAACTTGTCGATAATTGTTATTGCGTTTCGAAACGAAGTTTAATCGAGGCATTTTACCTGCCGAGGTGCAATTATCGATGTCGATGTATATAAACTTGGAAACATTGTATTGTATGAATTATTACAAAACTTTTCCATATTATGCGTTAATGTGGTAGAGTCGTGTACTGTTTTAATATTTTATTTGTAATTCAAACTGTTCACAGGTTGCTGGAAAATGAAATTGTTGCGTTTACAAAAACTTATAAAAATGTTTAAATACTTGCTGCAGAGCAAAAAGTGTTACCAGAAAAAAATTGTTAAATAAAAAATAATAAAATGAATTTGTTACAGAAACAATTGTTTTGGTTATTTTTCTCACGAATAGTATCTTACTAGAAATTAAGCTGTAATGTGCTTCTTTAAAAAGTCAATAAGAAGGATGAATCTTTTTATTTAATTTTATTTTTTAAAATCACTCTTGCGGTTGGTAATTGTAGAAAAACAAAAATTAATGATTGCAATTTCACGCTGTTAAATCATACAATTATATAAAAGTGTTTTTACGGATACAATTACTTACATTACTGCATTTAACCGACAAAGAAAAAAAGGGAAAGAGAAATTCTTGCGGTTAACGAGTTTAGTCCAATAAAAGCCACTACTTTAGAATGACTACTCTAGCACATCGGAAACCGCACTTGCAAAATTTCAATTCGTAAGGAAATAAGCAATCATTCGAATAAAAAGTAAAAGGAGAAAGACAATAAAACCAGGCTTTCGTTACGGTAATAATATTTTTATTTTTTTTTTTCGGTACATACTCTTATATACCCACCATCTCTTTATAACACAGTCAATACAGCGATGGAACGACAGTATTTCAACAATCTCACAACAACTTGTCATTTTTTTTTTATTATATACTTTTTTATCTTCGGGATTTTCGTTCGAATAAGCTTCATCCTTGCTCCTTTTTTTGCATATACTCGATTTTGAAATATATCCGCGCTGAGCAATAACGTCAACGTAAATTAAAGACCTACCGAGTACTACTTTGCATGTCGCGGGGAAAAAAAAAGAAGAAATAATTGCAGAGACGTACGCAATGCATTCAGCATTTATACAAGAGAATCGAAAACGATTATCAATTTATATCTTCGATCCTAACGCTCCGACGCAGTCGTGAACTGTGCAAAAATTACATATCGTTTAATTTAATCCTCTTTTATAAACAGCGCTTGCGGGGCTTTAAGCGGCACCAATTAAAATATAATAAACACACTTTGTATATTTCTTCTTTGTACACGTCTTGCATTAACAAATTGACTACATAATTCTCAAATACAATCGAATAAAAAAATCTCCACGTTTGAAATGTTTTTTTTTTCAATATAGATACAAATTACGAGTCTGTTTCTCTTCTTGGCGGGTATTTTTCAAATTTCTAAAAAAGATCATTTTTTGTTAAATAAAATTACTAATAAATATTTTACAATTTAAGTCAATTAATCTCTACGTAAAGCTCTGCTAAGAAATGTAAAGAGAAACAATTACGCGTTGTTCGATCATTGGAAGCTACATTTCGTGATCAAATGGAGTTATTTCAAAATCGATGGCAACAATCGATATTTTTTGCATCGGTACTTTATCTACGTCACATTTAAACAGTTTTACATTTAAATTTGTTGTTTACGTGAATAGATATATCCATCGGTATATCATATACTATATTTCATTTATTTATCAGTTTTATCTAATGTAATTAACGCTCGATAGATGTATTGGACTTGCTTATTATTTTACAGTTTTGACATAAAACATGAAAGTATTTTTCAATTAAAGTTCTTTTTTTTTATAATCTCCCTTAATCTCCGATCCTTAGAAAAGATATTGATAAAAATTCAACATTATTCTGACTTTTTTTTAATTTGAATAACAGCCATTAAGTAACAACTATGATTCAAAAATTTAAATTATCTTTAAAATTAATTACAACTCAGTTATTATGCTTTAAAATACCCGAGAAACTGATTATATGATTTTAAAACTAAATTACAAAAAAACCAGCGAAAGATTAAAAAATCACATCGCAAATTAAGTATCAAAAATATGGAAATAGAGAATTAAAATACAAAATATATTTTCATACTTTTCATCATAGAGAGATGTGCCACTATTTGCTTGAAGCAAAAGAAAAAAAAGAAAAATACTCTATATAAAATATAACTTGGTAACAAAAAAAAGTTAAATAAGTTAATAAACATAAGATTTTTAAGAGTAAATTGTAAAGTCAATACTGCTGGAACACCGGTAAATTGGCAATTAAATACTACCTGTTAATGTGTCTGTTATTATGCTAGGAATATCGCGCGCGCGCTTCTCCAACTGTATCATCGCTTGCGCAATTTTGTACAATCGGTCATTTGAATTATGATGCTTAATCGTTATACAACGATCATAAATCCTAGTGCTCGTTTCAGAGTTTAAAATTAAAAGTAATTGTCATCGATGCAGGTACCCAAATTCATCATTTATATATATTTATATATGAACAGCATTTCATTGTTTAATATATATGCGTTTGCCGACACAGCGGAAAAATATTACAGCATCATCATTTCCTTCAAGAGATCACAAATATTTTTTTTTGTTTTGTTCGCATAAACCACCTAACCGAATTAATCTAGCTTTTGTAGGATCGAGCTATTGACGGATATGCAGATAAAATTTTTTTTATAACTTTAATCTTTGCATTCGCACAATTTTAATAAAAACTTTTAAGAAATCTCTATTATTAAATACAAATGACTGCGAAGTTTTATCAATAATCAAATGCAAAAATACGTTTTCTCAACCGAAAACTTGCATTGATAGTTTTGATTATCATACCTAACTATACATTTAATTGTACTTGCGTGTGCTTTAAAAAAGTCCTTCTAACGTAAAGAGATAAGAAGGCATAAAAGTATAAGAATAGACATAAGCTATATATAAAGTTAGCTAACATACTCAATCATATGCGGCATTTTAAATTTCCTCAATTCCAACAAAAATCTCTACGAAATTATTACGCGCTAAAAGGCGTCGCTATAAGTAAAGCCGCATCGTCGTTTGTACTATAAAAATCAAAAAAATAATCCGCGCTAAAAATCTATAAAATACAACGCCGCCGATTTTGACATCTACGTATACATACCGACTTATTCCATCAGCGCGTAACGTCAGTTGCGCAATCCAAAAAACGTCCCGTGTCTTGGTCGAAGAATTTTCTCTCTCTCCGTCAATGACTCAATCCGACTTGTTTCTGCAACGCGCGCATAAGAGCGTCGAGTTTTCCACACCCCTTCCCCCTCGATCGTCAATAAATATACATATATACTTCATCTTCTTTTTTTTTTTTATACAGCCTCTTCGTTATACACTTACATATGCTCGCATGTACATGCAATGCTTTTTCTCTCTCTCGCACACATAGAAAAGTCAATCGCGTGTACTCCCGACTCCATTCAAAGTTGATGTACATTATACATACATTATATATACGTTCCACTTCCATATACATAGATATACACGAGTATATATGCATATATACTAAAATACACGCAGCAGCAAAGTACACAGGGCTCATCGGGACAGAAAGTATAAGGAGAAAGAGAAAGAGAATGAAAGAGAGATAGAGCATGAGCTCGCCGGCCCGCGCGAGAGATATTCGCGCAAAGTTCAATCTGCGAGTATTGATCGGCTTTTTCCGCGCGCGCCTGTGTCTACGCCAGTGCTCCTTTCGCGTATAGCCTCAGCTTTATTACATATTCCGCTACAGTGCATGTGTGTAGCTCTGCTCGCGCGAGCGATGCGGGCAGTGTCTACCTTCTTTTTCCCCCCCTTTTTTGATTATCGCGCGGACAAATCCAATTTTCCGTGCAGCTACGTGCCAACTAGCTCGCTCGCTCGCTTTCTGGATAATCTCGTTAGCGCGCCGCTATGGCTAATAATCCGTGAGATTCGCGTTCTTTTACGCGCTCCAGAAGTGCGTGGAGACGGGTGAAAAGTCGATTTGTAAGATGGGAGTTACGGTTTTTATGTTTTAGGCGCGCTTGGTAGGGAGATTCGAGACGGTTATACGGGGAGTACTTCCTTTACTGTCGTTATGCTTATTATCGTATTTATTAAGTTATTTGAAAAAGTTGAGCTGCAGAGCGTTTATATTCAAAATAGACATCTTTCTCTGGTTAGTTATTTACGTGATAAGGTATAGCTAGATAGGAAAGAGGGTTGAAAATTTACAAGACTGCCTAATCGAAAGTGCGAGAAATCATACATGATCGCTGCTGAATGATATATATCAAAATACTAATTTCAAGCATATTCATAGAAAGGCATTTTGCAAAAAAGAAGTTTAAGATTTATAATGCCTGCAGAGTGAAAATTTCATCGCGAATGATAACACCGAATCGATATATATTCAGCTCATTAAAGCGCCGTTTTATTATTCCAAATGCGCCTCGCCGGCAATCAATATCATGCAAATGAAATATTACCATTCGAGATTCTCGCAAATTGAATAGACCGTCAATTCGTGCACTTTCTCGCCATGGTCGAACAGTCGAAATTACATTTTTATCCGTCACGTCGCTTCCTTTCGTTTCAAACCATCCAAAAGAACCTCACCAACAGACTACATAGCACCACCAAAGTAACCACCTTCACAAAACCCATCCCCCTCGCCAAATTCAGCAGCGAGCATGCTCCAAACGTTCCGCGTACGAATTGACCCAGGTACGAAAAGAAAAAACACCTCCTCTCGGTGCGCCGATCGCCGTGAACCTCTCAACCATGTACATAAACCTCATATCTCGGCCTCTTCAGCTCCTTCACATGGTGTACTGCGAGAGCAGAATCCTCGGAGTGGTCGTCGGCGCAGTCGACGGATCGCAGGAGACAGCAGCGCCGTCGCCGGCGCTGCAGCCGGCCTCCGGTCAGGTGGTGCACCAGGCCAGCACGACCTTCTTGAACGGCACGAAAATCGCTCGCTCCGGCTCGCTGTGAACAGAGAAAAGCACAGCGTTCGCATGTATCCGCTCTCTATACGCTATCCCTTCATCGGCTGCGGGCACGTACACGGGCTTGTTTGCTCGCCCGTGTAGCTATACCGGCCCCCTCGCCACTTTTTGGGTTAAACGAGGAGACTTGAATTTCAGAGGAAACGAGAGAGGAGGCGGGGGTGTAAGGTCAAGGATCGGCTATTTTCGCGCGCCCGCGCGCGCACGTACACAGGGCAAGGGAGAGAGTAGGCGGCGCCAAGGCTGATACTATTACTCTGCGCGCGTTGCGCAGTCTGGTCTAGGAAGGTGGCTCTCTCTCTCCCTCCGCTCTGTGGCTGCATGCCACGTATGTATGCAAAGGTGTCTCTAGGCGGCTGGAATCATTAATTTCGCGGCTGTATGCAGGGCGCGCAGTGTTGAGCCTCGGAGGCGCACGCTGGAAGTGTATGCCTGTGTATGTAGGGCTCGTATTATGCCGCGCCTTTGTAGACTCGTTAGCTATAGCGCTCTGCGATTATATAGTTATCAGGAAGCGTGTATAGGTATTTATAGCGATTGCGGGTAATCTAGGGGTAATTGAGACGGAATATAAAGTCGTGTACGAAGAAAAATGTTATGCAATGATTCCTTCAAACGTTCCTGATATAGTTCAAACGTAACTAATATTTACAGAGTAGCTATAAAAAAAACATTGTAGTTCTCGTTTTATTATAGTAGGCGTGATGTCATCTACTTAAATCGTCGTAAACTTGAAAAGCTTACCCGTCGAAGTAGCGCCTGCCGTGAAATGTACCGTCGGAGGTGCCGCTGTCGCTCGGCAGCTCGACGCCCACGTGCACGTCGTCGCGGCCGGCCACTGGTCCGACGTATCGCACGCGGCCCTGAAGGATCCTTCCCTCCGGGGATATCACCTTCACCAGATGATCCAATTTGAGATCTCGTGGTATCTACATTTAGCAAAAAACAAACAAAAATTCCGTATAAATTATCTTTACATCTGCTGCATCTAAGCAAGAATATCTATGTACACCTTAGCAAAGGTTTTCATAAACTGCAAAACAAACCTTTGGCAAGTAAGGTCTAGCATCCTGAGGTGGATTCCACTCGCGGAAGAGGTCAGGCTCCGAGTGCCGTCGAGCCCTGCGCCGTCTTGCCGAGTGCCTGGCCGCGCAGTGCTCCGCCGCCGCGGCCGTCGAGATGGTCAGCATCGAGTCGATGCTGCGCCTCAGGTAGTCCTCGGCCTCGTCGATCAGCGACTCCGTAGAGTCGCCGCTGTTCTCCGCCAGCAGCTCCGAGCGCAGGTTCGGCAGGCTGCCTCGTATCATCGGGCACTCTGCGAGACAAGTCAACAAAGATGCCTCGTTATTTTTCTAGAGCGGGGTTGAAAAACAAATCCAGCAGAAGCGCTTGCGCTCGATTGTTCAAGCATTTTTATTCGATTGTTAAAGCTCGGATTGAAAACTATCAAGGCCTTCGCATTATTGCAGTATCCAGGGCCAATCTCGAATAATAAATGCGAGGATTCAATATAAAAGCCGGCCTTCAGCGAAATCTCGCTCTTCCCATATCGCCTACCTTGAAACGTGACCTTGGACCTGGTCCTGCGAGGCGCGTTGCCGGCCATCCTGGCGACGAGGGCGGCCGAGGGCGGCGGCACGTGGGTCGGCGAGGACGGCATCGACGACCAGGTCGGCCTCGCCAGCTGGCCGCTGCTGCAGCCCGAGGCCAGCGTCTGGCTGGCCCGCATCACGGGATTTCTAAAGCTGCCTGCCTCGAAGGAGGCGGCGGTGTTGGGCCTCCAGGAGTGCCGGCGCGAGGGGCCCAGCTCGGCGCCGGCTGGTGACAGGATGGAGGAGAGGCTGCCTCTGTAGCAGCGAGCCGTGTAGAGGTCCGTGGAGAGACGACAGTCGCAGGGGCTGGGTAGAGTGCCAGCGCGGGCCCAGGACTCGCGGCGATTGCTTTCCGGAGTGCGGAGACCGCAGCCGGCGACCCCGGCGCCGCCTCTCGAGCTGTAGCAGTGCGGCTGGGGGAACTGTTGGGTAGAAAGGTGTGCGGGTGGGTTGGATTAGTTTGAGATTTGATGGGTTTGGGGTTTAGGTGATTGAGAGGGTGTTGTTTTACTTGGTTTTTGCATGAAATTTTTTTAGTTTATTATTTGGAAATTATTTGTGAAGGTGCTAATGTATAATTATACGTTTGATTTTTACAATTACTTTTTAAATTCTAATAGTACATCTATGTAGCAAAAGTGATATACCACAAATTTTTATAACCATTATAAGTTCGCTATTAATTATTGAATTAAGAGGAAAGAAATAAAATCCGTGTCAAATATTTTTAAAAAACCTACATGTAAACTGGAGTACATAGAATTTTTCATGCAAACTTTTAATTTAGGACGGCATATTTGACAAAGTTATAAAAAAAAACTATTGAAAAGTTCTAAAAAGTGTGATTATCTCTTACTTTCTTCAATAAATTGGAATTTTTTGATGCTCCGAAATTCCAATTAAAAATTTCAAACTTTCAAAAGAACTCATCACTTCTTTCACGACAAAACTTCAAAGAGCACCTCCAGCAATCGAAACCAGAACGAAAAACTCAACCACAAGAACGCGTAACCCAGACCCGGAGGAAAAATCCCTCACCTGATTATGAGTCTCATGACACAGATGATCAGCGCTCCTGGACAGCTCTGGCACCATGCTCGTAAAGCTGATGTCCGACAGCATGACTCGCCTAGCCTCCCTCGTCTTGTCCGACAGCCTAAGCCTGCCTGGCACACCGGCCGGCAGAGCGAATTTACTCGGCAGGGTAGTAAACGTGTGAGCCACCTTGTGGGCAAGGTAGCTCTCGGAGCGCCACTGGGCTGGCAGGGCGGAGATGTCGGTCTGGGCGCCGGATTCGCGGCGAGCTGCACCGCTGCCGAGATTAGAGCGGTCCATCACCGGGCGCAGGGGCGCGGCGCTTTTACGCCTGCCGGCTGCCAGAGCCTCGCGGTGGATTATCGGCCTGCGGATTGGGAGAGAGAGGAGCTGTTAGTTCGAGTGGGTTACTATGGTGGTTTTCGGGGGATTAGCTTGTGGTTTGGAGAGTTCGGTTTTAACGGGAGCTTGCGAAGTGTGAAGTGAGTAGTCTGTTGTAAGTTAACAATGTAGAATTATCGTTGAATAATGTAAATATTATGAATTTTATTTTAAAACCGCGAGATCCTTTTTATTTTACTGTCTAAACCAGTCTAAAACATCAAAATTGTCTACGTAAAATATATACGTAGTTCAAGAATTATTATAAGAAACAAAATGGAACAAGTAGATAAAGTAATTTCTTGTCAGACACGTTTTTATCTATCATGCGGTGAAAATTCCTTAAGTAAAAAGAATTCCACCCTCTTAGCAAATTGAACATATTCTAGATAGAATTTCTCTTTAATATATATTAAAATTGCGCTTATCTAGAATCTCTGTAAATACTTCGAACCAAATTTCTAGATAAGGGTCTATTAACATGCATTGACTAGAAATGCTGCCCAGAATATAGTCAATTTTCTCAGAGGATAGTAGAATGTACAATTCCATTGTAATTAGAATAATACCCGTATGTTAACGTGATAGCAATACGAACATTGAACATAAATAGTGTGCATTTTCTTAGGAAATAATGTTTACTTTCTCGTTGAATAGTAAATATTTCTTTGTAACATAAACGATAAAATATTGAATCAAAATATTTTTTAAGTTTCATTTGCTACTTTTAAAAAAACTGAATTTACTTTTACATCAGACTATACTTTTAAAGTAATTATATTTTTTCAACTTTTTTCAAGTATAAAAAAACTAAAGCATAAATCAAAAACTTTTAGTACTGATAACAGCAATATAGAGTTACGAACTTGAGCTACAATAAATCCTAGTAATATTCTACTAACAACCAGAATCCAATCTCACTGCCAAAAACTTATCATAATCACATTTCCATTCTCCAACACATCGCACAAACTACCCAACGCGCCAAACCACAACTCCAAAAATCCTCCCCAATCTACAAACTGACCTATAAGCAGCCGGCGGCGCGGCCAGCGTGTTGCGCCTGGCGGCGTGCCTGGCCGAGCCGAGGTCGACCTCCTCGAGGACGCCGCACTTGCTGATGTCGGTCTCCACGAGGACCGAGCACTGCGACCACATTTTGTTCAGCCTCGAGCTCGAGCTCTCGTCGAACCGGTCGACGCTCTCCTCGCGGTCGATGCTGCTGCTCTGCGACGAGGCGGCCTCGTCGACGGAGCTGGCTTTTTCACCGCCGTTGACGCCGCTGGTGCCGTTGCAGACGTGGCCGGCTGCAGCTGCTGATGCGCCCATGTCGCCGTCGGCTGACTTGGCCTGGCCGATTTTTAGGAGAGTTTTGTGCTGCTCGCTCTGTGAGGGTTGGGGTAGAGAATACAAATTATGGTTTTTTTTAATGTTGGGTTGGAGTATTTGTGAAAGGATGTTTGTTAGTTTGGATCTGAGGCATTTTATGAGTGAAGAAAGAGTTGCTACAATTTTTATATATGGCTATGCATGTAAGGAAATTTTTATTTTTTCATAAGTAATGTAATAAGAATTTATTAATCAAAAATTTATGTATACTCAAATCTATGAAGTGTTACTAATTTCTGGAATGATTAATATTTTATATTAAAATGCATTAGCTAATGATTAAATCAAGAATGTATCCATTATAAAATTCTCAGATAAAATATTGACATTCAGTAATTTATTTCTATTTATTTTAATCAACAATTGACATTCTCTCTTTCTCATTTAAAAGATACGGATAATTCGCTCAAGAGTAAATTTACAATAAAATTTGTCCTTCATCCAATTTAGTAGTGCATTTTTATACAGAAATTTATACATCCATAAGATTTAGTACATTATTTTGTTTTGCATATACTTTGAAGTATATTTATTTTGACATAAAACTAAAGTATTTTCTTTGTAGGGTCTATATGATAAACTCTGCAAAATATTAGGGCAGGTTAATGATCAAAAAACAAAAATCAGAAATTTAAAAAATTGGATGTTTCAAATGTATTAGTACAGAGTCTTATCGCAGCATATGTTATTATTTTATACATTTTCATATTTTTCATATTTCTGACCAATATTTTTCGGTGAAAAAATAGATATATATTCTGCAAACGACAAGGAAACTAAATCCGTTTAGAAAAATTAGGGTTGTCGAAGGTTTGAAAAAGTTATTTGACGTTAATCTTGAAAAATGGTAGAATAAGTGTAATTCGAAAATTTTTCTTAGCATTCAATTTAAATAATATTTCTTATTTATTAGTGTTTTAGTTTATGAAATAATCAATAGACTGAGAAAAATAATTACTACTTAATTCAATGAATTAAACCTTTTTTTGATTTAACAAAGTTTTGATTCACTCAAACTTAATTGTGAATAATAACATTTTTTCCCAGTGTAGATAATTGCAGTTATTTACTCTTTTGATAATTTTATATGAAAAAATATCTGTAATAGTACGCGGGGCTCTTTGAAGCACCCTTTATTTTTGCCCCTTAGCGAAAGAGCTATTCTTAAATTCTTACAGTTGTTTTATCAATTATAAAAACAATTTTTTTTATCCAAATTTTAATTTTTAAAAAATTCCTTGTATCTTTGTTTCTATTGTAAAAAATAACAACGATAAAATTTTTCCCAAAATTAAAAATTAGATAAAAAACATGGAGGTTTGAAATTTTTGATGCATTACTTTAACACTCTTTATATTCTCAAACACCTCCATTCTCAACAAAAATTCCACTACAGCCAACCCGGAAACTCCACTAACACGTCACGACACCCCCCTCAAGACAATCCAAAAAAATCAATCCTCACCGGTGTGGGCGTGCGCTGCTGCTGCTGCCAGTTGTCCGTGTCGGTGATAGACACCAAATCCTCCTGCAGACCCACATCCCTGCAGGTCTCCTCGGTCGTGAATATAAGCTCGATGTCGTCAAGCTCCTCGGACTCGTTTTCCGACTCGTTGGAGATGCCCTGGCCGCCCAGCTTTTCCGCCGAGGAAGCCGATTGACGAAGCGGATTTTCCTCGGCAGCCGCGGCAGCTAGCGAGCCTTCGCTTACCGATTTCGGTGGTTTACTGCTGCTTTCCTCGGCTGCTTCGTCGCTCGGCTCTGGAGGGGTGGCCGGAGCAGCTGCTGCTTCCTCGTCACCGCCGCCGCTGCCGCTCGGTGATTTTGGCTCGGTCGTCTCTGCTGTTTCCGCCTCCATTGTTTTTGCTGGCTCCTCCGGCAGACTACGGTAACATAAGGCAGACGTACTTGATAAACGAATGGTTTTAAGGATTTGAGTATGATCATAAGGGTTCGTTAACTGGTTATATTTAGAATATGTGGATTTTTGTCTATTCAAATTTGTAGTGAATACAATTGTACTACAAAGCATATAAGTATATATTTTTGGTGTCTCAATAAAGTAAACGGTTCTCACACAAAAGCTGGAATTTTAGGGTAGAAGATAAGTGTATCGCGCTTTCTTTTCCAACTTACAAAGCCTACTTTT
Organism: Eupelmus urozonus; assembly: GCA_900480035.1. Taxonomy (NCBI): domain Eukaryota; kingdom Metazoa; phylum Arthropoda; class Insecta; order Hymenoptera; family Eupelmidae; genus Eupelmus; species Eupelmus urozonus. Next base: position 30,912 of record UELX01001052.1, read on the forward strand.
CCTTCCCCAAATAGTAGGAAAAGCTTTCGGAGATATCAGAGAATTTGATCTCTTTGCCATTGTTGGCGAAGGCGGAAAACTGAGTGCAATCGTTACATTTGATATAAGGGCTTGGGATACATTCGACACAAAGGATTTGCGCCGTAATCTCTTTCGCGATTTCATCCCATTCTTATACGCTATGAAGACGATTCGTTTGATCGCGCACTTTATCTTTCGTTATTCAACTATCCTTTTGTAAATTCTATTGTAACGATGTGCAAAGTTTAGACTGTAAAGCTTTCGTGTAAAAGATACAGGCATTCATAATAGATTATTTGGAAAGTTTTAATTAAATTTTCTTTGTGAAATATTGCTCATGATTTTCCACGTGCATTATATTTGTAACTGCAATATTAGAAAACAGACTGTCTCAAATTATTTTTCATTTCGTGATTCCAAATTGACCCAGAATAAAGAAAGAAGCAAAAGTCGCCGCGAAAAAGTAAAAAAGAAAATTCATTCGCAGTTAGCAAAAAAATAAAGATGCTGAGAAAGCTGTATTTCGCAAAGCACGATGCGCTTCAAAGAGACAGGGAGACTCGACGACTCCTTAGGCGACGTCGTTAACAAAAAAATCTCTCTAAAGCCATTTTTCAAGCACCAGCTCGCCTGGCAACTTAAGCGTGCGAAAACATGCGCGCGTGCAGCTTACAACGAAAATGAAAAAAGCGCAGGGAATGAAGTCGACAAAGCAAAAACGTGCACGCACAGGCAGAAAATGTTTTTTTCTTAAATGCACGAGTTGACACATTTGCATTTGCTATAAATTAAATTTATTTAGTGTTTGATTTTTTTTATGTACTGGGTATTTCCGTTTTTTTTTTTTGCAAAATGAGTAACCGTTACTCTGGAAATATATTTTGCGACGCTTTATTTTTTAATGAAAAGTAGTTACGTCATAACTAATTTTTTTGGGTAACATTATTATTTAGTTTAAAAGCGATTGTAATAGCATGTAAATAATTTGAAATTCTTACACTAACTACAAGAGAAATTGTATTTTTAATTTAATAATACTAATTAGGAAAATTATTTTCATTGAAAAATAGTTCATTTTTATACAAAGTTGCTATATAGTAAAAATTACTATGTCTCAGCCTACTAAAGTCTCATCGAACACTGTCCTAATTTTAGTATGTTAAAAGTTCGAATTTAATTTTCTAAATTATAATTATTCAATTTATATAAACATTGCCATCAGAAAATTAAAAAACAAAGATTTTGCCATCATGAGAGCTACAATTTTAGAAATTCATTTAAAAATTTAGACTCATAGATAAGTTAAGATCAATATATTTTGATTATAAAAAAAATTAATAGCTCATATTGTCAAAAAGTAACATTAGATTAAAGAAAATGTCAAAAAATATAAAATTTATAACAAATAGATGAATTTATTTGATTAACTTTAAGTAAGATTCAAAATTTAATAAAGCTAGCTTTACGTTTTATTTATTTATTTATTTTTTTTTCAAATCAAAAGATCTTAATCTAAACTCACGCGGTGAACCTATAAAAAAGCTATATGGTTTAAACTTTATATTTTAAATATATGTATATTTCACCTTATACTTCATTGTTTTTTACAAAAAATTAATTAAAAATTTAAAAACTTAATCTTAAAATGAATGAAAAACAATTGTTTCAAAATTTAGTCTCGCTAAATGAATATCTAGATTTAAAATTCCATTAGTTAAAAATTTTTCATTATATTTTTGCATGCAATAAAAAAACTGAAAACCAAAAAGTGTATAAATATTCCGCACGTTCCCATTCTCACAATTTACTATTAAATATAGTAATTTGTACTACATAATTTCTCTCCATAAGATCTATTAATTTTGATACGTGTATATCAAAATTCTCGGTAATCGCTCTGAAATTATCTGAATGCAACAATTTTCCTTTACGTAAGAAGGACCCTATCGATCTCGATGAACTAATTTTATCACAATAGCGTAGAGCCCGATGTTTCAGGAGTATTACAGGACTCCTTTCTTCATCGAACGACGTAATAAAAGCGCCGATCTATCCCATTCTTTCGAAACACTCGCTCATAACGTCCTAATAAAATTACCTCGAGAAGATTGAATCGCCCTCACAATCCAACATTACCCCTCAATCCCCAACCCCTCTCCACTCCACCAAAACTCCCTCCCATCCCACTCCCAAAAACCAAAATCCAAAAACCACACTCACTGTTCCTTGTCGGTTACTGGAGCTTCACATTGACCATCAGGCGGCGGGCTCGTCGCCGCATCGCTGGAAAACTCGCCGGCCCGGCCCAGCAGCCGCCTCCTCAGCACGTGATTCTCGAGGGCCAGCCGGCCAAAGGCCTCGTCGTAATTGTCCTCGGCGCCGGCAAGCTCCGGATCTGGCGCGCCCGACTCCTTCAGACGGCGCAGCTCCTCGCGCGACGAGTCCAGCGCCGTGCGCAGCGATATCACCGTCTATAGGGTCAATTATTCAAAGGGATTCGGGCGAAATTTAGTGCTGCTGGTTTTTCTTTTTTTAATGGGGAGGAGGAGGGGAAAGTAGGTCGAGGGAATGGTTTTTGGATGAGGGGCTTAATTTATGGCGCCGAGAGAGAGATGTGTACGTGTGAGCTTTATCGATGTTTTCCGAGTGGAAAAAGTCACATTTGGTCGGGCGGTTTTTTGTTTGGTAAGGGCATTAAAGTTTTCCGAAACGCGCATTTTCGAGACGCAGTCGGGAATTTGTCCGATTGGTCTGCTTTACGATGGGGAACGGCCTCGAGGAGAGCTGGAATGGGAGTGATTTGGATTTATTTTAATGGCCTTTGTGTGTCGAAAATAAAGTAATAATTTTAGAGGGAATAGAGCACTGTATATTTCGAGAGAAGGACATTTTGGTTTAAAATATCCATAGGGTTAAAAATAAAATCGGCTCCGCAGCTTTTTTGCTTCAATTAAGCGACATTCAGTGGCTATACATTCTCTGCACGCAGTCCAATTCGGTACGCGATACAATATTCATAAGGCTTGTAACACCTATCATTAGGGCTCGTTTTAAGCACAACCTGTTGATTTACCGGGATAACAAAATCTTTAAAGCCGGCTATTTCCGTGATTATGATTGATCCATCAAATTTTATTCGTTATATACCTATAAAATGTACTCGTTATTATTAATTGAAGCATATTTACCCTGCTTCATACAACAATACCCAAAGCTCAAAAACGATCCATTAAAAAAAAACGAGACCAATAAAGACACATCAAACCACTATACCCCAAACAAACAAACAACTCAACCGTCATTACGACACTCTTTTTTCGTTAATCATTTCCAACCGCCTCATCATATCACGTTCACTTAGCGCGAGACAAAGCAAAATTACATGCACTTTGGAGAAAAAAAGTGCGCAACTCGTAAATTAAAACGCACAATAACACGCTTCAATTAGCGCGCATCGCGCATCGGGTCCATTAATTAACTGCTCGCGCGACGCCTCGCAATGACGATGATGCCGATGATGATGGGCTCGCTCTCAATGTAGCAATCGTAACGCGCTCGAACATTAGGTTCAATGCCGAGGCCGCGCTCTATTAGACGTAATGCGTATCTATTCTTCTCGCTTTTTTTTCGCAACTCGATATAAACGCGGGCGATTAAGGCAAGCGTTTGTAATTACGGTTTGGGTAAGTAAAATTATAATTCTGACAAACGTTTTAAAAATTGTTAATGCATATGCACATCGTGATTCCTGCATACATCAAGCACACATATAATCCGGTATCCCACCACTCGCTCCAATTTTTTTCCTCAATTTTTTATTCAAAAATTCCCGGAAGCCTCAATTCCATCCGCCGGCGCAACGTTGCGCAAGCGACCCCACTACAACCCAGCTCGATTCTCTCCAAAACAAAGTAACCATCTCCGCGTACACAGCTCACGTGCCGTACAACACACCTAGCTCCGAGGGAAGTGCGCAATTAACGCGCTGCGCGGCTGGCTCATCGCGCTGCGTGCGCGCTCGCTCCGCAATTAATCCGTTTAACGGCGGCTCGTAAACACGCGAGCCTTCGCGGAAAACGGGCGTCGATTTTACGGGCCCCGTGCAAAAAAAAAAGAGGAGGAGACGCCGAGGTGGCAAAAACAATAGGGCAAGCTGGATTACATCGCTGTGGTATAGAAGAGATGAGAATCGAGGGAATAATGGCTCTGGGCTAGGAGAGGACTCGGCGCTCGTCGTCAAAGAGATGAGAGAGAGGCCAAGTTTCGATCGAGAGGATAAAAGTCGAGCGGCTTTGTTGTACCTGGGAAGTTTCTAATTGGCCGGGGCGAGATAAAAATATAGCTTGTCGTTTAATTGAAGTAATCAGCTATAGGTATATAAGCAATAAATGTATTTCTCGTTTTTTATCTTTTACAGTGTCCGGACTTTCTCGGAAATTTAAAAGCCTTATCGCCTTCGTTTTAACGAATCTGTCGCGGAATAAGGTTACTACCGCGCTCTACAATAGATTCCGCATAAAACGCTGCAGTTCTCCGCTTAAGCGAAATCACTCAACCTTTAGAGGAATCATTCTACCAGGAATCGCTCGGCTTTTCATTGCCCCAAGGCTGCACTTAAAACCCGGCCATCTTCGCGGAAAAAAAGCCTTAAAACATCTCTCGGGGACGCCAATAAAATCTCTATAAGCACCGGCTCTAAGACACTGCCAGCACGCCCAATTTACCCTAAAACTACCTTCCCCGAGCGTGCGATCATCGCTTACTCTCCATCGCGTATACACACTCCTCAAAAATCTCCGCGCCGATACTATAAACCCCCGAACAAAGCTTATGTGCAAGGGATGAATCGCTCTTTATCCACGCTCACCGATAAACTACCTCCTCCGACGAATCGCCTTTTCATTCGATTGCCCTCGATTCGCCCTGGCGTATACAGGCTGCAGGTATAGGACCGCCTAACTTCTGCCTCGCTCTATTCTTCATAAAGTTACAGGCCGGAGTTTGCATTGGCAGCTGAATGGCTGCTAGCTGGCGAGCGCGCGGCTGAATTGATCGGGAGTCTTGGCTGTGTGTGTGTAGCTAATAGCGGGCTTGCATGTCGTTATAAGAGGGCCGCGTGTACAGCGCGCCGACAATAAACACGAATGTCGCGAGTCGATTATCGTGTCGTGTTAATTACTTTGAGCGTAGGATCGATCGAAGATTGGCAATCTGGATTTTGTATTTTTAATGCGCTCGGAGTAGGCTTGTTTTAAGGGTTGAGTGTGTGGGGAAAAATCGTTTGAGTAGATCTTTCATGCGGGTGAACATTCGATTCTATCGGGGCGATTTAGCGATTAAACGACGCTGAAGTGTATATCCCTGAAATTTCAGGTGCTGTTTTATTACTCAATCATTCGGTATTCGCGCGGGATGATAATCCACTTTATTTCGGTAATAAATCATCCCTGCGGACTTTAATGCCCGATCGCATGAAAGCCGGAGTGGCTTCGACGCCGGTGACTTATCACTTTTTCGGGATACACCGGAGAGCTCTCGATGAAGAGGAGCAAATCTGGCTTACTTACTAATATTATCGGCGCGCGCGCTGTATTTATTAGTCTAGGCCCGTTTAATTTATTATACCGGCACGGTTACATCAATCTTCAAAGGGCGCTGTTAGGCTGTGTTCCAATTCAAGCGACTTTTGCAACACTTAGTTTCACGATCGCTCAATTCGCTACTCTTATAGAGCCTTTCAAAGCCAGCTGTATTAAATTAAAAACTATCTTATCGCCTCAGCGCACTATAAATAAAACGCAAAAATCTCTTTATATCACAGCTTAACCAAATCCATCCCTCCGGACTGCGCCCGATCCACCCCCGCGAAAAGCCGGTGCTTTATACCGCTCGGGAGGGTGGCTCGCCATGTGTCAGGCAAAGCTCGTCCCAGAGAAAAAATCTAGAGAGAGAGAAAGAGAACGAAGGTCGAGCCTTAGCACACACACCTGCGCGCGAGCGACACACAGAAGCTCGATAGGCTATTTTTAAAAGACCGTAAAAATAAGCATTGCAAAACGCCGATCGCGCAAATGCAGGCACGCGCGCCGAGCTTTTATATTATTCAGGCCGTGGGAAGAGACGGCTCTCTCTCGCCCCCTTCTTTTCCCCCTCTGTGTTATCGCCGAGGACGCGGAAGAGCTTTATATTTTCCGAGCGTCCACTAGGCTGGATCGTTTGCCTGGGTCCGGTGTGGGATGCCGTTGAAATGCCGATTTATTGCGTGGGAGAAGGTGTTTTTTTTTGGAGGGTGAGACGGGGGTAAAGTGGATTTTGGTAAGATTTTACGTAATGGCTGGGGCGTTGGGTGATTATAGCGGCTGTTCCGGCGTAATCGTAAGAAATTATAATGTGTTTAGCGAGCGAGAGGGAGAAAGTTGGGACAACTTAGTACTTAAGGTCGTTAGTTTAAACACTTTGATTTAATTTAACGGACGCGCCGTACTGCAACATTAATGAAAAGTCGAAATCGATTTTGCTTTTCCGACTGCAGCGAAACGTAGTTAAAAAGGCAATCGCCATTGTTTAAACATCTATTCAAACGCCAGAAACAATCCTTTAAAAGCCAATCACACGCGAATAATTACATTTTTTACGTATATCACAAAGGCATTAGCAGCGCCAACAAGCCGACTACCGCCTCTCAGCACGTTAGCATCAATTTAGCTTATTTTTCGCTTACTTAACGCTCATATACACCGAGCTATATCTCGGCCCATAAATCAAGCCAACTCTTTTCGCTCCGAAACGGCGGAGCTTCGTGCCGGGGCGCAACATAGCCGCATGCTTAAAATTCAAAGGCCAATTAATCTCATTATCATACCCTTTTGCAACCTACTTTCCAGCCCGGCTATATCGATTCCAATCTGAAAAGCCACTCCTCCGCTAATTTCCAAGATGCACCGCCGCTAAGTGAATTATCCGTAAACAGCTGATCGATCGTCGTTAACGACTCCGACGCACTCGACGCTTCCGTTTTCTCAAATTCCCGTTCTTTAACGAGATAAGCGATCTTAAAGAAATAACGAACCTTCCCTGAGAGCCGACAAATCGCGGCTTTTCATTCAAGCACTTTTTCCGATACGCGGGTGTATTCACACACACACACAGGTATAACGCCCCCGCCGAAAGCTCGAAAAACCGCAACTCACCTACACACGTAACAGCCTCGGCGCGATAAAAGGCAGCTCTTCGTGCCGGAGGGCCGTTTCCTCTCTTCTCTCAAATCCGCGGATTTCAGTCTCGGCGGCTTATTCTCCTCCTCGTGTTTATACTCGTCCGTCCGTCGAAAGAGAAAAAAAAGCAAGGAGGAAAAGAAGGCAGCCGTCAGCTGCGGAGGTTGCGTGACTCCCACTCTCTCGCTCTTTGGCTAGCTCTCCCTTTAAAAGGCTGCAGTACACTTGGGTAAGAGAAGAGGAGTAAAAGCCTCTCGCGGCCGTTTTCATCGTCAGCGGCACCTACGCTGCCGGGAAATTCGCATCGATTTTCTAGATGCGCGCCGAGCTGCTTCAATTATCGGGAGGACGGCGTTGTTTATTGGAATGTCGTAAGCATGGGAGTAGGATGATCGAGATGCGCAGCTTTTAGGTGGAGACGCAACTGGTTGACCTGTGTGTTAGGGAGCTGGAGGGTCGTTGCTTTCTTTCTTTAAAGGGAAACTGTAATTTTCTGGAGAGTGGAGGCACTTAGGGAAAATGGCTTGGGATGAAGGTGATTGCAGGGCGCGGGAGAGCGTTTAGAGAAGAGGCGGGTGGGTTGTGAGGATGCCGTGGGTGTAATGTGTTAAAGGGGACTGTAAAAATTGATGGGATTGCTCGATGAAGCGCGAGAGTTTTGGGAGGGAGATTCTTGCGAAATTTGTGTTTTGTTTTTGTATTTTGGATCAACGTTAGTTTTTCTAGGACTAAACTTTTGAAATTAGATCAGAGGTGATGAAAATTTATTAATAATTATATGGCCTAATTAGAGCTTAATTGATTTTCTGAGCGGAAGTGAGCTTTCAACTTCAGTTACGCCAGCGAAGTTATAATTTGTTGCTAGACTAGCCGGGTTTATTTTCCAATGTTTAATTAAGTCTCCGTTAGTTTATTATAGAGCGACGTATAAAATAAGATAATTTTCGAGTACATATTTGACGCAAACGTTTCATATACGCATTTACTATAAATAAGCGTCAACCCCCACTTGGCTATAAATATTAAATCGCCTGGCAATATTTGCGAACGTTGAAAACGCACGATTTGCTTTTGCAAAAACGACGCAGTCACTGACGTGTGTACTTCGATACAATCTTCGGCTTGAAAGGAAAAACGCGAGAGATGATTTTCAATGGAAAGATTAATATTTACATTCTAAAGAGGCTGTATATTCGCGGTAGGCGAAAAATAATTTAAAAGCCGTCGCTTTAGAGGTGACATTATTTTGAGCAATCGATAATCTACAAATAAACCGTTTTCTTAGCTTATGCAGCGAGCTGCTTAGTTCGGATTCTGCTAAGTACTCGACTTAAAATACACTCTAGTATTACCTTGCTATTTCATCAAAACGTGCTGCACTGCATAAAACTAAAATACTTTTTTGAAACAACTTCGTTAAACCTATCACAAGTAAATAATACTATCAGATCAACGTAACACCGCACACCCAACACTGCCACTCAAAACTATGAAATCTCCACACCGCGTATACACAAACCCATAATTCTAAAGTACGCATTGTCCGATAAAAAAAAAAAAAAGAATTACCCACATATAACCCGACGAAAATATTAAACGCGCAGCACGGCTCAGACTCGCGATGTAGACACACCGGAGTGTAGACAACTACTCTTTCGATATGAATCACGCGCGCGAAAGCGTGGGCAGATATTTTAATTCATACACACGCGGCACGCGCAAGCTACTATTTTCCTCGTTTTTTCCTTCCCCCCGCGGCTATTCGTGCGTGTGTGAATCAAGCCGATTTCGTAATTTCTTACTATAGATACGCGCGCCGTCTTAGTGTATTGTCAAGGCGAGTCGCTCCGCGTAAAAGTGAATTCGAGAAAGAAGGCTTGTGTTTATACGTGAAGGAAACCTGTGACTTTTGTATCGGATTGCATTATGCTGCTGGAGAAACTCGATATTCGTTAGTTTTGTATACAGGTTGATGAGGTCGGCAAAAGCTATTAGCGCAGTGGGTATGGATTTGAGAGGAGTAAGACGGGCTGGTTCTTTTCTATTTTCCTTAGTGATGATAAAGCTGATGATCGTGACTTTTTCAAGAGAGATTTATGATGTCAGCGCCGATATTATCCCGTTCGCGAAAACATCCTCGTTCTATAAAAAGCCTAGGACCGGCATCCAAACTTTAATTAGCCTCGTTAAACTTTTTCATTACCGCACACGAAAATAATTCCCAAATCACTCCCGGCTATCAACGCGGCGGTTTACATTCAGTCGGCCGCGTCAAAGTATACAGCTCCGCCGAAACGCCATGAAATTGGCATTTTCGAATCGGCAATTTGGCGCGCGGCGATCATTATACCGATCGATCGGCTGCAAAAAGGCGCGAGCCGTATAATTTCCAGCCTACACCCCACCATTCTCCTTTTCACTCAAACCCCCGCAAACGTTTTTCTCTCTCCCTCAGCATCGATAAACAAAAATCAGCTGTTTATGACAAAAGAAAGATACATACCTGGTGCAGGGCTCTCACGACGTCGAGGCCAGGTAATCCGGGGCCAGGTGGCAGGTACTGCTGAGTCCGCTGGGCTGCGGCGGCCCCAGTTGCCGCGGCTTCCATGCCTGCTCTGCCCTGGAGGAGCTTGAGCAGCAGCTGGCCCCCGCCGGGCTCCTCATGCCGAGACCGAGAGGAAGTCCGCCTACTGCTGCTTTGTCTTCTGATCCGGGGGGTCGCGGAGGCTTATTTTTATTTTCGCTGCAGTTTGGGCTGCTGGCTTTTTGGCGGCGACGTGGGAGCTTCTCTGGGGGGAGACGTTGAGACGGTGACCTGGGGGTAGGGTGATGATTAATTGGTTGTGTGCGGGGGTGGGGAAAGGGGTTTTTGAAGGGATTTATAGGGTGGTTTGATGGGGAGTGCTTGTTGGGTTAATTGAAGGGTTGTAGGTGGATTATGGTTTGATGGGGCGTTATGGTTTTATTTGATGCTTGTTAAGGAAGGTTTGAGTATCTTAGCAGAATTATAATGGGCTGTTTGTCGGTGTTTTCAATTGATTAAGTAGTAATGGTATGGACCAGTCGGACAGGTATTTTAATAGATTCTATACATAATTAAGTATTTATTTTAAAAGGAAATCAACTTATGATAAAATTTGAATAATACGAAATTACTTATAAGTCAGTTTTAAATCAAAGCAACACAATTAAACTCGACAGAAACGTAATAAAGTACATTAAGCCACATAAGTCCGCTCTTTAATACACTAAAGAAGAGATAATCCGTAACCGCAAGTTAAGAGGCTACAGGTCCAAATCCTCCTCAAATTGAGTCAAGACCAGCCAAGCGCACCTTCCTATCCCGCGCTAAGAAAGTTTCAACTCTCCCTCGCTCCTCTTATTTATCTAAAAAGTCAATTCCGCAAAGCCTTTAAGAGCAATAGTCAGATCGTTCAATCCGCGCCACTCTAACAATAACTCTCCAAAACTTTCTCAACCGACTTACAACCTTTAACCCTCATTACACACTCTACAACCAACCATAGAAACACCGCGCAAAACGATTCTCGACGCGAAAGTATATAAGCATTCACGCCGGTGCATCCTCGCGAACGTATATACTCGATCCAGCTCGCGAGTATATCCACCTCTCACAAGCCCGATGTATACATACCCACTTCGCGGGTTACATCACTGAAAAACGTCCCACTCGACTCGTTACCCACACACTCTCCAAAACTGCGCGTGCTATCCCACCGAAAAGATACATACGTCTTTCATATACACACAGCCGACGAAGTGTCGAGAAAAAAAAGGCCACGGGAACAACAACAACAAGAGCCGTAATATAAATGTACCGTTGGGCTGCACTTAGGCGCTGGCGGCGCGCGCGCGGCGGGATGATGCGCGCTCGTGATAAAGTGAATGAAAGCGACTGTTTGGCCGCTCGCGCGAGAGCGCGTATATACGTTTACGCTCGCTCGCTCGCTCGCGCTCGCTATACCTCGACTATATATCGCGCGTACTATGCTCTCGTACTACGTAGTAAAATCCTCTCTCTCTCTCTCTCTCTCGTGCGCTCCTTTTTTTCTCGCGCGTCTCTTCTCCTTCTCCTTCGCGCAGCGCTGCACGTAATGACGTTATGAAACCCAGACAATGAATCTAAGCTGTACACACGCTTGGTGTCTGTGTATATATAAAGTATAGCACACATGGGTGTGTGTGTGTGTAAGAGTTAAAAATTGCTGGAGGGTCCTGGATTTTATTTTGCGCGGATTTTTTTTCTGTTTTGAAAAAAAAGAGCGAGATGTGTACTCTCCTGCAGCGGGGACTAACGCGACGAAACAATGAGCAACATTCTAAATTTAGTGGTCCGCGAAGAGAGAGCAAGAGAGCTGGATGGCAGAAGGCTCGAGTGGGAGCGAGAGGAAGGGAGAGAGAGCGAGAAACGTTTCGAGCGAATCGATCTCCAGCGGCGCGGCGAAGGAGCGTTAGGAGCTGCATATGCGCGCCTCGCTGTGTTATGGGCCCTGGACATGTGCCTGTGTCCCTCTATACAACCCAGAAGGGCGAGAGAACATCACTCTAATATACTCTTTCTAATTTTGCCCCTACCCTTAACGAATACGCGTCAGTCCTATTCATCAGCTAGCCATATCGGTCGAGCCATCCCGCTTATCCCTAGCACAATGGAGAGAGCGGCCCTTTCGCACACACGAACAGACCATACGCACGTGCGTGCCTCCAGGCTTCTTATACACCTACACAGGCGTAAATATCGACAGGGGAGCGCGCACGCGCCCACCTACACCGTATATACCGTAGGTGCAGCACGAAAATCCATGTACACAGAGTGTCGCGCATATATACGTAAGCGCGCACAAAGGAGCGCACTTTATGCGCTCTCGCTTTTTCCAGCTGCGAGCGCACGAAATGCACGCTCAAGTAGCTCCGCGCGCGCACTTATGTATACGCGCTGAGAGTCTGACGTCGATGCGTTACGGAGCTAGCTGCGGCCAGGTAATACACGCCCCAGCGCCCGCACCGCTAATCCGTGTACTCCGCCTTAACAGAGTGGATGTGTCTGTGTGTGTATGCACGTGTGGAGAGAGTTGAAAAGTCAGCGCGGTTTTTATGCAGCCCTTGCTGGAAGGATAATTTCTAGAATACGAGTCGGAAAAAAGACTGTCCTAACGCTCTGGGTATTATTAGTCTGTCGAGCTCCCCTCCAGTTATCGGTTTAATGATTTTTCTATATCGGAGCACGCGTCTCTAATACAATCCTTCGACTCTCGGAGTCGGAACTATTACACTTCCCCTTAAGCGCACCCGGACCCCATCAGCATAACGAGCTTGACAATCCACTGTCTAACCACCCTTTCGTAAAAAAAAAACATAGACTAAAAGAGATAAACCTACTGAAAATCCCAAACGTTAGCCGCGGCGCTGGCTCGGCGCGTCCTGCGCTCAGCTGGTCCGTGTCTCTCTCAGGGCGCCTTCCGCAGGCCGCGCGACGACGAGCACCGCTGGAAGAAGCAGCAGCAGCAGCAGCGGCGCCGCCGCCACGGGATCAATATGGAGCGCATCGGCCGCCCGATTACAGGCACACACCGACGTAGATACACACGCACCTATAATACACAGACACTCTCTCTCTCTCTGCGTCCTGGTCTATCCCTGCTGTATACAAGCACTGCTTCCAACGATATCTCCAGCAGCGTCGCACTCTGTCCCTGTTGTTATCCCGTTGCAACAATACAACGAGTGCACGCTCGCGAGTGTGTATATATAAACGCCGAGGCGAGGAGCAGCGAGGCACTGCTGGCTCTCTCGCGCCGCGAAGGACTACACTGTCAACAATAGGACGGAGCGCCTCGCGCGCCGTACCTAGCTGCTGTGTATATACACACGCATATATATGTACGGTATAGGAGAGTGGAGAGCGAGCTGTCAGTGCGCTCGCTCGGTTCGCTGCTGGCGCGATGCAGACGACGGCGGCGGCGGCGGCGGCGCGACGTATCAGCTGCGCACCGTGACACACACGGCTGTTTGTGTATATGTACGGAGCTGGCGTTTTCAGGCTGTCTCTCTTGGCTTTGAGGATGGGGCTGTGTAGGCCGTCCTTGTCGGGCTGATTCTACTGTGAACGTTTTTTCCCCCTCCAGGTGCTGTGAGGGGGGTATATGTGGAGGCGCAGGACTGCGCATGAATGCGGGCTGAGTGATGGAGCTGGCTGCGCCGCCGGTGTTGGGTTAGTTGTGACTTTGTGAGGGGATCTGGGGAGTTTGGAGAGAGGTTGGCGGAGGTGGTTTGGGGATTTGGTGGGCTCGGTCGGTATGTAGGTAGGGTTTTGGGGGTTGGAATTTTGAGTTGGTTTTTTTTGGGGGTGAATGAGTGTTGGGAGGGGTGGCTTTAAAGTATTTTTAATAATAATTTTATGTTTATTGAAAGATGGATTATTTTAAATATAAATTAGATGTTTTTCTGCAGTTTTTGTATTATTACATATTTAAATGATTCTATCTTTATAAAGTACTAACTATAAAAAATTAAAGAATCCAATTTTTTAATTTTAATGAAATGTAAATATTTATTTGAATATAGAATATAGGCAGTATGAAAATGCAATCTTTTAATTCGAAATTTCGCGCCTTGTATAATCAGCAAGAAAATTTCTAGTCTTACAAAAATGTCCCTAGTGCATTTCTCAGTCGGCATCGTTTAAAATTCGTTTGAACATAACCTTAACACAAGTTAAACATGCTCTTTACAAAAATTCTAAAAACTTCATATAGTTTTTAACTTAAAAAATGACACGTTTATTTAAAACTACTAAATTATTCTCTGTTTTAAAAATCCCTGTTAGATATAAAAATCCTGATCATCACTGGGTAAATTCCATTCTATTTACTTATGATTTAATAAGTTGTAACTTCTTACTCATCAAAAACAATTTTAATATTTTGGATATTTTAATTATATTTTTTAGTCTATTCAACGAAAGAAAAAATCTCATTCTCAAAAGGCACTTGATCATTTTGATGACTTCTACAAATCTGTTTATGGTGAATCTTGGTCAAATATTAGATCAGCGTTGCTTTCAAAAGATCATAAATATGTTGCAGTTATAAATAATTTCAGTGATACTGAAAGAATATGTCAGGAATTAGAGGTAATAATTATTATTATATTTTTAGCTGAGAAAAATTATCAAATAACTATATATTTATTTTAGATCATGGGTGCAATGAACATGAAAGATATTTACATTGCATCTAAAAAGAATCTTCAATATCAAAAAGGAAGTAAAAATGAGATTGAGTCAAAGGCAGTACATAATGCAGAACATAGTTTAGATCAAATTGTAGGAGAAAAACAGAAAGATCATTCAATATATCCAGATAACTATGATGATCCTATATTAGTTTCAAAAGTTAATAATCAAACAAATGAAAATAATGAGGCTTTAAGACCTGTTAAATTAGAGTCTATTGAAAAAGATGTAAAAAAAGGAAATGATCTAGAAAATCGATTGATTGAGTCTTCCGTAGGTCTTGCAGCTTCACAGTTACATGAATTCATTCCAGCAACAAAATTGAAAGGTTTGTAAATTTAATTTTGATTACATTCAACAATCAGCGTTTATTTTTATTCTATTACATTTAGGGTTGGACGATTTTGTTTTGGAGTCTGAACATTATGAATACTACACTAAAGGAGCTGATTTTTCTATTCGAGTTGTAGAAGATAATGTGTTAAATTTTCCTGAGAAACTTTTATTGTATACATTTGAAGAAGGAAATTCTACAAAATTTCCTAGACCTAAAACTGGACAAACTGAAGTTCTAGGTAAATGAACTATATTAATTCAAAAACACTGAGATTTTGCTGCTTTCAAAGCTTAAATTAAAACTTAAAGCAATTTGTTTTTGTATTTTGCAGACTATTTTGTTTTGGATGGTGCATCAATATTACCTATATTATCATTAGATCTGAAGCCAGGTGATACACTGTTAGATATGTGTGCTGCACCTGGTGGAAAATCCATTACTGCTTTACAAACTTTGTATCCACGTTTAATAGTTGCAAATGATGTTCAAGAATCAAGAATAAACAAGATAAATAAATTTCTTGAAGAATATTTACCAGACATAAGTGATTGGGATAAAAGATTTATTATTACACAGTCTGATGCAAGGTATATTGAGGATACAGGTCTTTACAACAAGGTATAATGATTTGTAATTTAAATTTCTATTTATACTTATTCTTTTAACCCATACATGAATTTTCAAAATTTTTTACAAGATACTTGTCGATGTGCCTTGTACTACTGATAGACATGTTCTTCATGAAGATGACAACAACATTTTTAAAAGTACGAGACTAAAAGAACGGATTAGATTACCTGAATTACAGAGTGAAATTCTAACGTAAGTTTTTATGTAACTATTTGTTATTTTTATTATTGTTACTGTAATATAAAAACTTTTTGATATGCAATTTAGAAATGCGTTGAAGCTCGTAATTCCTGGTGGTACTGTTGTATATTCAACCTGTTCTTTAAGTCCTATTCAAAACGATGGTGTAGTGCAACTGGCCCTTAAAAAAGCTTTTGAAGAAGCTAATACTGCTTTTGTTGTAAGGTAAGTATTTGTTTGTATTTAAGATAAATTTAAAGTATAAAGCTAAAATTTGCATTTTTACAGTGATCAATCAAAAGCACTAGAACCTTTAAAATTTTTATACAATTTTGGGAATTTCGGACTTAAATATGGTCACATTGTAATACCAACAAAGAGCAGAAACTGGGGTCCAATGTATTTTTGTAAGATGGTTCGAGTTCAATGAAAGAAGTAAAGTATGTAATTCTTATATATTCTTATTTAAATTTTGTATAATACATATTTATTTTTGTCGTTCTTAGTTAGAGTACGTTATCATAGAATTGATTATAGAAGAGTGAAAAAATATTGAAATTATTCAGCTGAATTACACATTATAGACTTAATGTACATATTTCTTACAACTATATATAAATAATTACAAGTCTTAAATTTTTATATTTTTTTTTATAAAATAATTATCTAAAGTGAACGTCCCATAAGATGAGTGTTTTATTTTATATGAATATAAAATGTAAATACGATCTGTTTGTACTGTTTATCGAGATATTTTTTATGAAATAATTGTAAAAAATAGAAATGAAGAATCGTAATACTATTTTATATAACTATTTCTTTTATAAAATACTAATTGTAAAAAAATGCTGTCATTTAATATGAAATTCATGAAAATCTTTCTTGGGACTTTTATGGGTTTTTCACTTTGAAGAAAGACATTTGTTATAACAACATTTCTTTCCAACTTATAGAATCTATTAATGCCTTGCTTCTTTCAAAGGAACTGTTTGCTCTGGCCTTTCCTCGTGTGACTTGATCTTGTTCCATGGCTGTTCTTCACCGGTGCCGAACATTGTATAAAACAACATCTCAATGATGTATAAACCTACTGTTAGGAAAAATATCACTCTCCAAGACTCAACAGAGTTCTCCTGTAAATAAGAACGTACATTTTTGTAAATAAAAGTTAATTAATTTGCGCAATCAAGAACTATTACTCAAACTTTTCTTTTCATAAACCGTGGATTTATCATTTGCAAAAGGAGTTTAACCAATTTAAAGTTTATTTCAAATATAATTAAAATTTGTGTTTACCTTGCCCTTAATTAGGTATCCCACAAAAATAGGCACAACGATTCCTGGTATGGTTGCAATTGTGTTTGTGATGGCGACAAGCGTACCAGCGAAATTTGGAGCTATGTCTATATGATTGGCAAGGAAACCGCAGTACATTCCACCGATACAAGTGACGCTTATCGTCATCAATGCGACTGCTAAAACGGTATTCTTGCCAACGTACGTGACAGCAAGAAGACAAAACATAGGAATGGCAGAAGCTGAAAAATTGCGGTTTATTAATTATTTATTCAAATTATCGATAGATAGTAATAACTAAGATTTTTCAATTATTGCTTACCAAATAGCGTTCCAATTTTTCTTGACACTGTTACCGAAATCCAATTTTTATTTTGCATTACGGCAAGAGCTTTACTAAGACCTATCGTAAATAACCACATACAGAAGAATGGTAATGCTGATAATAACGCGTTCTGATATTAAAAAAGAAAAAGTACATAATTAAATCTTAATTTTCTTTATTAATTTTTATTTTAATTGAGATTAATTACTCACTTCTTTTAAATTGAAATTTAATACACCACTCATGTATAAGGGCAGCTGGGTGAGCAGCATATACCAGCCGAAGTTGCTGCAAAAGTGAGCGACCAAAATGGCCAAAAACGGCGGCGACTTCATAATTTGAAACCACGGCACCTCCGACAATTTCTGCAAGCACAAAGTAAAAACAATCATCAATTACTTTTCTTTAAAACAAAAATCTTGCGTACACAGTTGAAAATTCGGAACTCAATTACATATTTTTTGAGTAATTTACACATATTTAATGCTTTACACATTATGAGCACAAAATTTTCAACTGCGTTTAAACATGCAATATATGTATCTACCATTTTATGGGACTCCTTGGTCTGTCCCTGCGAATTCGCGATATACTCGCGCTCGGCGTTAGTGATGAACATCTTTTGCTTTTCGGGCGAGTCTTGGACCATAATACCCCAAGCAGTGCACCAAATTAGACAGAGTAAGGCCTCTATGTAGAAGACCCATTCCCAACTTAGAGAGACGGCTATCATGCCCGAAAGCAGAATTGAGATAACTGTGCCGAGGGCAGTGCCTGAAATGTATATTGATATATTAGTTTGTTAGTTTGCGTACAGTCATAAGAATAATGATTTAGTTTGCTGCGTGTTTCTGCTTAGGAATTTTCGATCGCAATTATTGCATAATGTTTTCATCGCGGACAGTTTGAGCTACTATATTTAGCGCTGAATAAAGAAGGCTTTCGATGAAAGTTTTATAGAAGCTTAAAAATCATCGCGTATCGTAAATCACGTTGTATTAATACGCGTTGGAGCTTTAACGGCGTCATAAAACTTTTTTAATTTCGTAAAAAAAGTAAAATTAACGTTGTATCGTTATAAATTTTGTAAGGAATTATTAAGGGGCATATAGGGTTTTGTATAAAGATTGATATTTGAGTAGCAAAAAACAAAGTAACTAAAATTAAATGTAAGAGAAAACGGTGCTAAGATACATACACCATCATACCTGAAATATACCCAATTACAAAAGCTCAATAAAATTAGGTAAATTTATAGAAAAATGGTGCAAATTTTTTATACAAACAATATTCATAAACCCAATAATCTTATAGAATATTATAAAATTCTAGGTCCTTATTACAATTGGGTTAACATAATCATCGAAAAGCAAGGTCAAAGTTGCAAATTACATATTGATCGAAATACAATTTTTGTTGACCTATTTTTTGAAACTATTTTCTTAGTATTAAATATATATATCGCGATGTGCACATTCCTCACCATAATATATACTGTGCTTGCGAAATTTCAAGTTAATTCAATAAAACATTTGGCAATAGCATTGAAAAGAAATTTTTGAATTCGTGTAAAAAATTCTAGATGAATGAATCAAATTAAAAAAATTATTTCTGAAGTTATTTCTAGATGTTTTGTAAGAAACTGTATAATCAGTTCAGTCGATAATTGCATGCCTATTAAGTTCCGCTAAAATACCATTACAAAAATACACGTTTATTTAATCGATTTTAACCAGTATTGAAAATTAAACAAAATTAGTTTTTTCATTATTTTTATTTCTGATCTTAGTTTTGGTGTATATAAAAAATAAACTTCCCCCGAACTTTGTGCAAATTTGTCTTAATACTCGAAAGTTATGTAAAAAAATAGTTTTTTTTTGAAAATTAACAAAAAAGATTCTTTTAAATTTATGTAACTAAGTGGATATGTAAATTTTATTCTGTTTATTTAAGGCAATGTGAGCCTTTCCTTATTAGAGAGAACGTGGGAATCTATTTTTTTATTTAATCTTGATATTTTTGAAAATATAGCGACGTTACGTTATTGTTCTTAACTTGAATAAAATAATAACTTGATGTCAAAAAATCTTCCAAAAATTGAAAATCAAATTCAAAAACTGGGTTTCCAAATTAGGTATTGATAATAAGAAATCTTCAGCACAATAACTGTTAAAAAAAAATTGAAAACAAAAAGTATGAAACTTATCTCCATTACCTCGTACGTAAAAATAAACGAATGTACCATGTGATATTTTGTAAGTAAGATTTCGTTAAATTTATACACGACAAGCTTAAAAAATCAATCGGAAACTCTTCAATTTCCTCTATCAGCGCAGTCGCACAATAGATATAGAAAAATCACGCAGGAAATGATGTTATTCGCAAAGTTTCTCCAGGAAATTGAGACAAGCTCGACACACAAGAAACTGTAATGTCATAATCAAACTCCAATACGCCATGTCATTTCAAACGCAAAAATGCATTGATAAAGCATACATTCCCCTCTCGAGCTCACCAACTTTCTCCAACAACTCTATACCCATTCAATAACAAAAGAAATAAGTTCTTTCCCTATTTTTCAAAATTTTCCTATATCCAATGCCGCACTATAGACACTAGCTATATACGCTCGGCTTCATACGAACGCGCATTTATAAAGCGATCGTTCGCACATATAGGTAGACATATACGTACCGGCATAAGCAATGGAAGCGAGAATGCTGCGTTCGTTCGGTGGCGCCCATTTCGAGATCATCACGTGAATCGCTGGGAAACTGACGCCCTGGAAAAATGTCGTTCGAAATTTTACGATACGTCTCCTATATACGCTTGCGCGCGCGTCTTTAATATTCCAGAATTGAGAGCGAGCTTTAGGCCAAGGCGTGACTTTTATATGGCAAGGCGGATTTCATGCCGCCAGACTTTCCGGAGGAGCTTGGCGATATGAGCTTTTATATGTATATTTCGAATGAAATTTCTTTCATTTTCATGAGTGTCTTTGAGATTTTTTAAGGTAATCTGTATGCAAGGTATTGGAATGATGAAATGCATGTCCTGGAATTTGGAGCGAATTTCTCGCTGCGCAATATTGCCGGGGGGTATTTACGCCAACATCGCGGAGTCATTTTAAATACATTCATATGCAAAACAAATTGGAGTACACAAGCAGTCGAATATGAAAGATAAGAATATTCGCGAAAAACTCGGTGAATTTCATTTAAATAGCATACTTTTTTTAATAAAAACTTCTAGTTTTTACGTATGAAGGTACGCGAAATAAACTTTATTGCACAAAATTACTCGACGTTTTTTAAAAGTATTTTTAAAATATGAACCTGACATATAAGCTGGAAAAAAATTTTTTGGTATATTCGAATCCTGAAATATATTTGTTTTTGTGACTAACACCATGCTCATAGCCTTCAAATCCGGAAGTTAAACATCCCGTAAAAGTCATTCTGATAAAGATTAGAAATAAATCTTTACATACGTTCTCATAGCAAGTAATTCAAAAGTATTTTTTGTAAGAAATTTATATTCTAATTTTTTGTATTTTTATGGCCTAAAGCTGCTATCAATTTATATTAGCCTTTTATCATTCATTGAGTAATATGTTAATAAATATTATCAATAATTAACACTTACTATTAGATATCGAATAATATACAACATTTTTTGAATTTAATAGTTTAAATATTTAAATATGGAAAGATTTGTGATATGTAATAATGAATTTAAATTGC
Source organism: Eupelmus urozonus (assembly GCA_900480035.1). NCBI lineage: Eukaryota > Metazoa > Arthropoda > Insecta > Hymenoptera > Eupelmidae > Eupelmus > Eupelmus urozonus. The sequence continues at coordinate 51,913 of UELX01001052.1, forward strand.
TATATAAGAGGACATTTCTGGAACATTTAACATTTGTGGAACTCATACAGGAACCTTCTAAAACTTGAATACTCGATTTCCTGGCCCGGCACAAATTCCATGCAGGATTTAAATGATTTATTTTATTATCTTTAATTTATACTTAAGTTTTGAAACTCTTATAAAGATTTTTATTTAATTCACAATTTAATGTATATAAAAATGCTTTTTAAGTTTCTCGTAGATGATTCTTATAAGATAAATGAAGTAACTTACTTCTGAACGTTATAAAATTTTTACAGCATATTTTATGTTTTAGTGACAACGATAAAGTAGTTTGAAAGATGTGCCTTGCTTAACCAGTTAGTTTCATCAATTTTAAATTACTTGGAACTTTTAAAAGAAAATTTCTCAAAAATTATAAATTATGAATAAATATATAATGCATTTATTAGAGCAAGGTATACCTTTCAATATTTTACGTTCTTAAATATTAATAAATACATTTCAAAAATGATTTTTAAAAAATCGAGTTTTTAGTAAATAAATATCTGGTTTGTTACGGAATTATTGGAATTTATTTATAAT